>JZKD02S1708062.1:270002-282391 GCA_000966675.3 Picea glauca
GCATATGACTATATTGTTTCAATGAATTAATGGTTATAACAAATAAAACCAATGAATGTGCATGACTATGGGTTGAACCTAGAACCTTCGAGATATATTCTTGGAGCCTTAACCATTGTGCCAACCACTTTAACTATGTTAATTAATGACATTTAATTAGTTTTTTTTTGTAATTAATTTTGGTTGTAACGTGCCAACGGATTTAGATCCGGTTTTTGGCCTATTTAAACCTAGCACCGAACCTATGCACGACATGGAAGTGCATGCCAAGACATTGGAGTTCGTTCCTATTGTATATTTTTTCCTCGTTTTGCATGCCATTGAGTTCTTTGAGGAAAGTATAGAGTGTTTATACTCATTTTTCTTAGAATTTTGAGAGGAATCTGATGGGTATGTCTATTTTGTGTAAAAATGTTATGTATGAAAATTCTTAGTCCAATTTGTCATGTATGAGATCCATAGTCTCGTTATGCGTGCAAAAAGGGGTCTTTAAGCACCTGTTGAGAACATAGTCGACTTTATACTCATTTTTATCATAATTTCATGAGGAATTCAATTGTGACCTTTGTTTCTAGGATTGAGCAGCAGAATTAAAGAGCGAATTCAAATTTGGTATTGTAAGTCATCATTGTAAAATAAGAATATTTGAGATTAATGAATATTGGTCTCACTATTTGAAAAGGGACCCAGAGATGTATCCCATGAGGGGTGAACTCCGTTATCAACTCTTGTCTTATTAAGTTATTTTATCTTCTGTTGTGTTGTATTTCATTATTCTACAAGTTAACTATTGGTTATTGAAGTTTATGGATAAATACGTGTTTTCACATGTTATTTGCAAATAATCAAAGATGATCTTCATTTCCTTAATTTGGTCAGATGTTAGTATATGTTTAAAGAGTAATTTTACATCTAAGTATTTTTGGATCAATTTGGTATCATAGATGTTTTTGACGTTTATTTGCAAGTGGATTCTTATGAGGTTAGAATCTAAGTGAGGTTAAGGCAAAATTGCAAGTTATAATCCTGAAATTGGTTCAATGAGCTTCACTCGAAAATGAGAAATGTATTCAAGAAGAAGGTTAGGTCCTTATGAATATGAAGATGATTTCTTCAAGTCATTTAATTTAATGAAGGCTATGGTGGAATAAATGTATGAGGATCAAAAGAAGGCCCAGGTAGAAAGTACAACGGTAAAAATTGAAGTAGTTAAAGGAGAAGGATAAGGTGAAGAACCTCTAGAGCCTCCTTCATCCCTATCATCATCATCATATTCTTCCGATGAAAGTGAACATTCTTCTCATAAGAGGAAACAAAATTCTAAGAAGTCTTTTCATTCTCATGATTTTCCTTTGTTAAAGCAAGATGTAAAGTTTGATTTTCCTACTTATGATGGAGATTTGAATGCAGATAAGTTAGATAATTGGGTCAAACATATTGAAGTGTATTGCAGGGTACAAAAACTTATACATGAAATTTCAAGGATCCAGTTGGCTACTCTTCACCTAAGCGAGACAACTTTGACATGGTGGGAGAGTCAGACACAAGATGATCTTATTCAACATGGTAAAATCATCTCTTACTGGATTGAATTTGTTGTTTCATTAAGAAAGAAATTTTATCCATTAGCTTATATGCACATATCCATTATTTCTTGGCAACTTTTAAGACAAGGAAAAGGGAAAAATGTTCAATCTTATACAGATGAATTTAAGAGGAAGGCATTGTCTTTGAAGAATTCCATTACATACTCCCGTGACTCTTCTAAACTATATTGGTGGTATGCATCCATATATTTTCCATACTATATTGATGTTTAATCCTACTAATATTGATGGTGTATCAGTATAATCTACTCATCTTGAAGCCAACAAAGGAAAACATGTTGTTGAGGATGTGTTAGGAGAGCCACATGAATTCAAGGAGAAGTCGAAGGGAAAAATGAAGAGTAAGAAAACAACTACAATGAAGAAGGATGAAGAGAAGAAGCCTACATGTTCTCATTGCGAGAAAAAGGGACACGATGAGAATAATCTTTGGAAGTTGCTACTAGAATTGAAGATGAAGTGGGATCAACCTAGAAAGGGTAAAAATCAGACCACGACCATAGTTCAGGAGATTGGATCAGATTATGAGGATGAACCCAAGGTTACAACTATGGGAATCAAAGGTAAATATTTTGTTGCAAGTTTCAGTTCACATACTTCTTCTTCAAAGGCTAATGCAATTCTCGATGGAAGGAAAATAAAATAATTGTTTCATTTATGAGTTATCTCAAAGAACACTAAGATTGATACACTTGTTGATAGTGGATCACAAGTAAATCTTACTTCAGAGAAAGTTGTTCAGAATTTGGGATTGGAAACTAGGCCTCATCCAAGACCATATCCTTTGGGATGGATTTGTGATAATACTCGGGTACATGTAACTAAGAAATGCAAGTTATGGTTTGTGATCACATCCAGTTTCATTGATGAGGTAGAGTTAGATATTGTTCCACTTGAGATTTGCAGGATGGTTTTCAGAAGGCCATAATTGTATGACAAGAAGGCCATTTTCTATAGGGAACAAAACAAGTATCATATTTTCAAGGATGGTATTGAGTTCATTGTTAGAGCTCATCATATCAAGACAAATTTGACAATTTTCACTACAGGGCACATGCTAGTTAATGCTAGTATCCATGATTTAGATTTACAACCTACGATTGAAAGTAAAACATGTTGTTTGGTTGATGTTGTTCCTATTAATAAGGGAAAATATGTTGATGGTTCATTCTTTTTCACATCTGTATATTCAATTTTGTTGTTCAATTTATTACTAATCAATGGAATATGGTCAATAGATGCAACAATGAATGATGGATTTTGTGAATTTAAGGGGATAGTTAACATGGTCAACATTGTTGTTTCAATATTCATTATTATTGTGATGATTCAGGTGCACGTTATCCAAGAAGAAAAGATGGATGATACATGACAAGTGAAGCGAAAGTATCCTGACTTGATTTCTGAATGATCCATACTTTTGGAGGTCCACAAGTTCGTTAGTGGGGAGGTGTGATCTAGGAGGATCCAAAATGCTCAAAGAGATCCAGAAGGATCCAAAAATGCTCAAAATTTATTTTCTCAAATGATCTTGAAAATGAATCCATTGTGTATAGCTCGGAAATATCTTTCCAATGATGTAAAAATCACCTCAAACAGAGTTCGTATGAAGACGTTATGGCCGATCAAAGTTTTGGTCAAACATGGAAAAATTCAAAGAAGGGGTGCCATGTGGCAGGCCCATAGGATGCCACGTGGCCTATCCATACATGTCATACAACTGGCATATAATGTCATACTGACATTAGCAAGATGACGTGGGAACACGAGAGGCTTCCACATGTCACTCATTTTTGGCTTTTTTAGGCACCCATGTTAACCAATAAAAATGTGCCACATGTCATCCATATGGATGATGTGGAAAGTTACATGTATAGTTAGCATATGTGCGATGACATGGAAGCCTAGTTAGCGGACACGTCATCATCTATACACATAGTTGGCAGAGACATGGTAGTACCAACATGCACCACATGGCATGACCGTATAGTACAATTGGCAAGTGACATGGAATACTTTGTGGCATGGTGTGAGTGGAACAAACATGAGCTGCCACGTGTCAGACCTGGATTGGCCAATAAAGGTTCGAGACCAAACTCCAACGGTGTTCAATTGTTAAGTCGTTGGTTTTATATTTAATGGTTATATATATATATATATATATATATATATGATATTAATATATATTAAATGCACATGACTATATTGTTTCAACAGATTAATGGTTATAACAAATAAAACCAATGAATGTGCATGACTATGGATCGAACCCGAAACCTCTGGGATATATTCTCGGAGCCTTAACCATTGCGCCAACCAATTAACTGTGTTAATTAATGACATTTAATTAGTTTTGTTCTACAATTAATTTATGTTGTAATGTGCCAATGGATTTAGATCCATTTTTTGGCCTATTTAAACCTAGCACAGAACCTATGCATGAGATGGAAGTGTGTTCCACTACATTGGAGTTCATTCCTATTGCATATTTTTTCCTCGTGTTGCATGAAAAAGGTGTTCCCACGTTAGATTTGCCTCATTTTGTGTGCCATTGAGTTCTTTGAGGAAAGTATAGAGTGTTTATACTCTTTTTTCTCAGAAATTCAAGAGGAATATGATGATGATGTCTATTTTGTGTAAAAATCCTATGTATGAAAATTCTTAGTCCAATTTTTCATGTATGAGACCCATAGTCTCATTATGCGTGCAAAAAGGGGTCTTAAAGCACCTATTGAGAACATGGTCGAATTTATACTCATTTTTCTTAGAATTTCATGACGAATTCAATGATAACCTCTGTTTATGGGATTGAGAATCATAATTCAAGAGTGAATTAAAATTTGGTATTGTAAGTCATCATTGTAAAAGAAGCATATTTGAGATTAATGAAGAGTGGTCTCACTGTTTGAAAATGGACATGGAGATGTAGCCTAGGAGGGGTGAAATCCATTATCAACTCTTGTCTTATTAAGTTCTTTTATCTTCTATTATGTTATCTTTCATTATTATGCAATTTGTTCATCAGTTATTGAAGTTTATGAATAAATAAGCGTTTTTACATGTTATTTGCAAATAGTCAAAAACGATCTTCATTTCCTGAATCTGGTCGGATATTATTATATGTTTAAAGATTAATTTTACATCTAAGGTTTTTCTGATCAGCTTCACCCCTTCATGAACCATCACTCCCAAATGAACAATCACGCCCCTTCATTGACCCATGTGCATAAATGAACCCATCCACTCGTCAAATTTCGGGTCCCTTGGGACCATCGTGTCTCAACCTTGGTGCTCTCCTCATGCCGACACACCCCAACCTATTTGGTGCACCCCTTCTTTTGTTCGCTTTCGCCCAATGCTTTTCCCCATGCTTGAGAAATTCCCTTAGTGTGTTTGCATGCCCAAGGCACCCACTTTCCCAACTAGTGTGACTCTTGGGTGTCGTAATAACCCCAAGTTCTATCTTCTTGAGGACTTGGGCAAGGGTCTCTTCACCCTTCTAGTCAAAGACCTTAGAATAGGAATATCGAGATTGCCTAATGTATTCATATATCTCATGAATGCAATATTAATACTAATGTCTTCTAATACTGTGTATTTCCCCTAAATTTTTCTTTCAAAATTTGAGTAAGAGGGATGTTTTTTTCATCTTCTTGATGGGATTCTTCTATTGACATACATTTTTTATTAGAATGAAAATTAGGCCTATGCAAAAGAAACATAGAACCCATATCTAGAAGAAAGAAAAAATTAAAAGTGATCAATTTCAAATTATATAACCATAAAAATTATAATTTATTGTTCATGAAATATCTAATTTACAATTAAGTATACATATATTTCCCATCATTATCACTTTTTGTAGTAGAGACAAAGGAGTAGTTAACCTCTAAATGATCACTACCAATAAATTCATTAACTGGTGCAACATGTTGATGACATGGGAAATGTTCCCATAGTCAATGAGGCATGTTCACCTACCAAAAGGGCTCAATTAGACCTTCCTAATTATGGATCAACTGACATTTTTGGTTTTATGAATTTAAATCTAATATGCATGATGCAAAATGATGATGCAAAATGCATCTGATCTAAATTTGATGTAAAATAAATGTCACAATTGGGGAATTTAAATAATTGACAAACATGAAACCATTAAAAATGAATGCAAGAGATAAACAATATCAAGCTCACCAAATTATACACTACCTATATTTCCAAAATTAATAACAATAAATTGACATTAAATTACAATTAGACTAAAAGATACAAGTCCATAACGATACATTGGCACCATTTATAGCCAAAAATAAGCATAGATAAAACAAATATGAGAAGGAATACAAAGTTGTAATATAAAATATTTTATAGTGATTCAATAAGATATAGATAGTATAAAACATTCCAAGCTCATGCATGCACTAGCATAATTCTCCAAAAAGTATGGCCAACAAATATTTTGAATTAACAAGAAGAAAACTTGCAATGCCAAGAAAAAACCTTCGTTCGAGAGTGAATTGGTTTCTTTTATATAATTTGATATAGGTGATGACATGGTTGTGTATATTAACACACACACACCCACACACATACACAACCTCACCCCACACTACCCACCCTCCCAAGGGTGAGTGTGTGTGGGTGAACAAATATCCTCACCCTACACTGCCCACCATAATGGGGGTGAGGATATGTGTGTGTACGTGAACACCCCACACCACCCACCCTACCAAGGGCGAGGGTGTGTTTGTGTGTGTGTGTGTAAACACCTTTCAATTCCCACCCTATCGACATAGAGTATATGTGTGTGTGATTTAACATGGGCAAGGAAATGGGTTTGTGACTTACTAGTGGTGAGGATATGTGTGTGTGAACACACACAAATACATATACTCACCCCACACTGAATATGAATATACTCTTATGGGTGAGGATGTGTGTGTGTGTGGACACATATCCTAACACCACATCACAAATCCTCCTATATATGAAGATATGCATGTGCATTGATACTCACCCTATAATGAGCACCCTCATAGTGGCAATGTTATGTGTTTTCTCATGTCACACACACACACACACACACACACACACACACACACACACACACACAACCCCAAGAGGGTGGGCAGTGTAATGTGAGAATAGATGTGTGTGTTCATGTTACACACACACACACACATACTCACCCTTGGAAGGGTGGGTGAAATTATGATTATATACCTTTCAATGTGACAATAGTAAGGTTAATTGTTATTCATTTTAGTTTATCAACCTAGAAGCATAATATCTTACGAGATGTTATTCATTGTATGTATAGGTTCTAGATTCCTAGATTGTTTTTTCTAATATGATTGTGCAAATAAAATTGTATTGATATCTAAGAAATGAAATGCCATTATAGAAAGAAAAAAAAATAACATGTTAGTCTTCATAAATCAAAATCTATAGGTTAGCTACTTCAGAATGGAAAAATCAGCTACAAGAATGATGATGATCTATTTACTGGATATCCCACCATATTAATGAGAACAATTATGTCATAAGAGAATCTATATGCATAGTTTGTCATTTTTTTCTATAGGTCAAAGTTTTTGGTGCTAGTAACTTCTACAAAGGTTTAGCCATTGTAGAAAACTTCAATACTTAAGCTACAAAATTCATAAATATTGAATAAGAACTAAGCTACAAAATTAAATGCTTGAATTTAAAAGATAAAAATTCAAAATTGTAATTGTTGAACTTAATATCTAAATCTATGAATAATGAAATTTTAAGACTAGTTTATGGAATTATGATTGTAAGAGGAATGAATAACTATAGAATTTTAAATGTGCAAAAATGGAATAGAGAAAACACGATTAAAAATGAAATTGAAAAAAAATATAAACTACCCAACACTCTATTCTATTGCAGTGAGCTCTACCTCCCAAGGGCATGGTGTTGAGATTAAAATACACCATTAAAAAAAACATGATTTAATGCAGCATATAATCACATATAATTTATGAAACAAGGATTTATATCTAGAATGAAATTTCCAAAAATTTGTATTTTATCCTATGATGTGTCAGAGCATTTTCTCTAAACCTCTCCCATGAGGAGTGCTGCTCCCTTATTTATACATACACAAGATCACAAGACTCATACTATTTTGTAACCAATGCTTTAAATGATTCCTCTATTCTATGAAGTCTAGTATGATCAATAAAAGATATGCATATTTATGTTTCATTTGGGTTCAAGTCGTATCATCTATGTTAAAACCACTTCAATCACTACATTTAAATTATTTCAAAATTGGTGAAAGTTATCTCCAATATGCTCGCCTTGAATATGTCATCTTCACTTTCTAGCATTCAATGTGGCTAGAGTATATCCAACTACTAGCTTTGAATGTGATTGGTTCATATTCAATATACTATCATTGAGGTGGAAGTTGTGTGGAATCTATATTGGAGGTTGCGTGGCCATATTTAAAACTGCTAGATGTTGAAGTGGAGTGTTGCAGGTTGACTTCAATCCATATGTTGTAGAAATATTTGGGAAAATTCAATGTGATACAAAAACATCTTGTGAATATTCAATATGATCAAATGTTAGTACAAACACTTAGAAAAACCTAGGTAGCAAAATATCAGTCCCTTAAGTCTACCTATAAACTATAAAAACTTGTCAAAATAGTCCAAAATACCTTGCATGCTTGGAAATGGAACCTTGGAAAATGGAGATGAAAATAGTGTATTAGAAGAGGAAAAAGTAGATATAGTAAAGGAAAAAGGATAGATAAGGAAGGAATATGTATAGAAAAAGGATGCAAAATTATGACCTCTTCATCTCCCCCTTTTCAAAATAGTTGGAAGTCCTCATGCAACCATTCATTCTCTCTTAGGAATGCTTGAATTATTATCACACTAGTTAAAGGTTGGGAAACCAAATTCTTCTTCTGCATAATAACCCAAGTTCCTATTTGTTGTGTGTCTCGCTAGGTTGCATAGTTGCTATTCTCTGTAGTCTAAAATGAGTCCATGTTTCATGTAGAAACATGGCATAAATATTGGATGGAGATCTACAAGAGATTTCTTGTAGTGATAGCACAAAATCCCTTCTTATTGTTTAATTTCCACCTACTCCATGCTTTCCCTCATCTTATATTTCCATTTTTGTTCTTGTTCCAAATACACACTGAACCATTTTTCTTCCAATTGTTGAATAACCTGCTGATGGTTCTACTCGAATAATTCATCTTATTTTATCCAATTTGGAAGATTAGGTTTCAAATGTATGAATGCATATGTATTAACAAGGATATCATCCAATTTATCATTAATAAATTGATGATAATAAGTAATATATTCCTTGATTTTCATTCCTAAGGTTTTATCTAGTGCACTTTCATTATCAATGGATTCTAAAAGAACACCCATGGATTGTGTTCTTGGAGCCCTCAACTTATAAGTTAGAAGTTTTTTGTTTAATCACTATGTTTACAATTGTAACTTCTTATTGGATTTTACTAGTTCAACATAAGAGGACTTTTTGGACCCAAAAAATATTTAAAGATATTGGGAACCTTGGTCTTACCTTTCTTCCTTTTACTAGATCTAGTGTAATTAGTAACAATCTTTTTCATTTGACAATCTCTCATAACAAGTGTATCAAACTACTCCACTTCTTTCATCAGTGATAATGGTTCTTCCACGGGTGATGATAGCTCATCTATTTGTTTGTGAGTCATTTTGATAGCATATTTTTCCTTTAATTCTATAGAAGAAATGCATCTTACCCTTGGACCTTGAATTAATGTTACATTTATAGATACGTCCTTACATTTATAGATACTTCATTACATTTATAGATAATTTTATTTCCTAATAAAAATATCATAAAGAAACCCAAAGGATGCTCCCCTACATTTGTTGATGGAATCCCTAGCAAACATGTTAGCATAGACTTGTGCTTCTAACCCAAAAGGTTTTAAACTAGACATCTACTAGCATGAACCTAGCCAAATGCCTATAAATAATGGCAACAAGATATTGAGCTCACCCCTTGGAATCATTCATCAATTATTTGACAAGAAAGGCATCGGATTACTTTCTCAATAGCAAGTTAGAATATTTTTAAACTTTTCAAGTTTTGAATAAATTAGATAAAAATCAAGTGTGGGAAGAATTTGGATATTTTATGTACTAATCATAGTTGTGACATTTTATCTAATTATTTTAAGAATTATTATAGGGCACATGGAATTGTGTTGATACTAAGAGTGGGGTGAATCAATATCAAGTACAATTTAAAACCTTTTTCAACTTATGCTTAAACCATTCAACTATATCCAATGAGAAATTAACAATAGTATAAGAGTTACATCAATACACCACAATACACCATGCACAATATATGAGAAATAATCAATAATTATTGTTCAAGGGAAGTAATGACTTCCAAAGGTAGCTACAACTTCCAAATGTAAAGGGAGGAATAAAAATCCAAGAGGAATGTACAGTACTCCAATATCAAGAGAGGATTTAACTCTCCATCCTTACCCCTTCCTTCCACCCAAAAACAAGTTACAGAGAGAATGGTAGACTTTGTTCAATTTTGGTTTATTCAGGAGACCGAAATTGCATAGAATGCTCCACGCTCAATATTTAACATCAGATTCGTAAACTCACACACAAGAAACTACAGTCTGTACTCTTTCCAATACAATTTTTCCCACTTCATTTGGATTCTCTATGAATAAGTTATGACTGTTTTACTCGAAACACCTGTTTATTGACTAACTTCAGGACTGGTAAAAAACCCTATCTTCCATAGAGTGTATCTCCATAATTATAGCGAATCAAGAGATGAAATTTTTACCACAGGTACCTTGATATGTCTTCTCAATACCATAGCAATTTCACCATATGAATCATTCTAGAAAAACATTTATAGAACAAATGGTAAGATGACTTGAAAATAACATACCTTAGAACACATCACCAAAACAGTTCATCCTCCCTTGAAATCTGACCTTCTTTACTTCTGATTTCCTATGAAATTTGAATTGTGTATCAAATGAATGTATAATGATATTTATTTATACCATTTATGTCACTTCTTTTTAACATTAGGGCCAACCTGACAATTTCTTATTTTGTAATTCTTTTCTGTAATTATCTTCATGGCCTACATGTACTTCCTTCTTCAATTCACTTTGTCATCTTCAAAAATTCATTTCTCCTCAACCATGAGGATCGACGTGATGTGAAACATACTACCGGAAACAACATGATGTATATTATCCATCCATGGGTCTTGTATCTACATGTGCATTTTCCTTCATGTCCAAATACCTTCATCAATCTTGTGGTCCAAAATCCATGACTAGGGTTGACATCAATGAAAACAACCAATCTTCCAACAATATCCCCCTTTGTATTTGATGGAAATACTCATGCTCCCCCTATCATCATGAATCCAATTTCTCTCCCCCTTTGACATCAATGGAAAAGGGTAGGGCTTCTCCCCTTGAGTTTAATGGAAAAAGGTAACTCTCTTCTTTGGGGCTGCTCCCCCTAAACATGTGGCACTCAATAATAATTCATCCTTATTTTTGGTCTTTGGGACATTTTCTTCCTTGGAATCCTTTTATGTGGCATGTATCTTCTCTCTCTTCTTCATGTCTAGGATGTATATGTTGTTCGGTCTTCTTGTTGCAGTTGTAACCAATATTCCTGAGTTATTTTCTCTGATTTTA
This sequence comes from Picea glauca, assembly GCA_000966675.3. Taxonomy (NCBI): domain Eukaryota; kingdom Viridiplantae; phylum Streptophyta; class Pinopsida; order Pinales; family Pinaceae; genus Picea; species Picea glauca. The sequence goes on from JZKD02S1708062.1 coordinate 281,358, forward strand.
CATTTTCGAGAGTCAAACGTAAGAGTGTATCCTTGATCACACATTTTACTAACACTGAGGAGATTATGCTTCAGATCTTCAACCAATAGGACTTTTCCTGCTTTTACATTTTCACTTCCAAGATTTACAATTCCTTTTCCAAGTATTCTAGTAGATGAGTCATCTCCAAATGTAACATTTCCACCCTTTTTCTTCAAGCTGAAAAATTTGCTTTGATCTCCGGTCATATGAGATGAGCACTCACTGTCTATGAACCATTCGTCTTCTTCTTTGCATTCTTTAGCGACCAATGTTATTTGACAGTTTTCATTGTGTGGAATTTCTTTCATTTTCCATGTTTTAGTTGGTATACAGACATTTGTCATATGATTATGTTCCTTCATCTCTCTGCAATCTCGCGCTTTATGACCAAGATTATTGCACTTGTAACATACAAAATTTTGATCCATTAATGGGTCAAATGGATTATAATTTTTGTTGATAGGTCTATGAACATTTCCATATCTACTATTGTCACCATTCATGTAGCTTGCATAGTTATTCCTTTCATTGATTCTACAATTGATTGCCTTGTGTCCAAAATTTCTACAAGTATAACAATGTCCAAGAAATAAATTTTGATACCTGGGAGTAAGTAATCTTCTTTGTGGTGTGGTCCATCTGGGTTCACGATCTATTCTTCTGTAGTTTCCTTCATAATGATTTCTTTCATACCTGATGGGAGAGGATCTTCTTGATGTCTCATTCCTTCTGAATTCTAGTCTTCTATCTTGTTGTTCAACTTGTTCTGGAGTGTTGGTTTCATCATTTTCACCTTCCTTCTCTTGTTTTGTTGTCTTCAAACTGTCATTGTATCCTAGTCCTGTCTTGCCATTTGGAGATCTTTGATTGCTAAGGATATCATCTAATTGTTCAGTGTTTTTTTCGAACTTCTTCAACTTTTTTGTTGTCAATAGTAGCTCCCCTTTTGTGTGATCCAATTCTTCTTTCAATTTCTCATAATCTTCTAATTGTTCCTTCAAGTTATTAATGGT
>JZKD02S1708062.1:285568-296287 GCA_000966675.3 Picea glauca
ACGGTCTATCCTCCTTAGTTAGTGCCCTGAGATATTGGGCCGAGTACTACTGTTGGACCCCACACGTATATCAGAGAGCTATAGCACAGGGAAAACCCTTGTCTATAGAACCCTTCAATAACTAACCCTTGGGGGACAAAAACATAAACAATTTAAAACAGACAAGATCTATTGTCGCACAATTGTTTTTGGTTGCCAAGTAAATACACATTTCTTTCTGGTTAAGCATTTGGGCATTTCCTCTCTGCAATATTCTTCAGACCGGAGTATAACTCTGTTAAAAAAAAAGAGTCTGGAAATTTTTTCACCATTATTTGAGACCTATTCCATTGGATTCATCTCTTCACCCTTATCACATTCATCCATATCATTTTTTCGGCCAAAATGTTTTACCCTGCCCGCCCCTTTTCAGTTTCCTCATCCTCATGGCCCATACTCGTAGTCAAGACTTGGAAGCTCGCTTCAACACCTTGCAATCTGGTCTCATTGAGACCCAACAAGAAGTGAAACAACTTAGTGCCAATGTTGCCGCCATCAATACAACCATGCAGTCCTCAATGGGGGAAATCAAACAAGACCTAAACACCCAGCTTGAATCAGTCTTTTCGACACTCTACACCAAACTGCATATCCCTACAGATAACCCTTCCTCTTCCTAACCTCCACATATTGAAGGTGACCATTCCTCTCATTCCCATATCTTGCAGAACCATCACTTTCAACGTGACCTACGCCTCTCGTGGGTGGATGTGACCAAATTTGATGGCTCAAACCCCACTGGTTGGGTAACCCAAATGGAACATTACTTCTCTTTATACGGCATTACATATGACTTGGCCAAACTCCGGTATGGTGTTCTCCATCTAGATCAAGAACATTGGCAATGGAGAAAAATATATTGTCAAGGGTATATTGCTTGGACACACTTTGTGGCAGAGCTTTATGAATGCTTTGACACTGACACCAACCACTTGGTCCATTTGAAAAAGATGAAACAATTAGGAACTGTGGAAGACTTTATAGCTTCCTTTGAGTGCCTGGATTTTAGAACAGAGGGCATGTCTGATGCCTTTTTTCGAGAGTGTTTTATCAGTGACCTCAAGGATGAAATTCGGGCCCATGTCCTCATGGCTTGGCTTGAAAGTTGGGTGGAGGCTTCCAAAAGAGATAAATAAGCACAAAAAATATTATCTGCTCAAAACCACAAACCCTCCTTTATCCCTCGCCCTAAACTAGTAAATCCCACTACTCCCTCTGCTCCACTAAAGATCCAAAAATTGACCAGGGATGAAATGGTTGAACACCAACTCAAAGGCCTTTGTTATAACTATGATGACAAATATTTTCTAGGCCACAAGTGTAGGGAACAAAATATTTTTATTCACCTGAATCCACTGACATAACCCCTCCCTCAGACCCTCCCGAAGTAGAGCTGGTCATTTCCCTCAATGCTCTCACTAGCTTCTCCACTCCCCAAACCCTCAACCTAATCGGTTACATCAAGCATCAGAAGGTCATCATTTTGGTTGATAGTGGCATCACCCATAATTTTATTCATCGTCACATTTCCCAAGAAACTCATTGCTACATCCATTCCATCAATAATTTCCAAATCATGATTGTCAATGGTGGTTCCATGAAATGTGGAGGGTGTTGTGAAAATGTGCATCTCCAAATTGGTGACTACCACCTGAAATCCCATATGTTTGCTATCGACATGGGAGGTTGTGACATTGTGTTGGGTGCAGACTGGCTAATGACTTTGGATCCCATTCTCATGGATTTTAAAGACTTAACCATGCAATTCGACCAAGAGGGCCACCAATATAAGTTCCAAGGAATCACCGTCGGTTCACCTAAGATCATTAGTTCCCATCACATGGAAAAGTTTCTCAAAAAGGGTCATTCTGGTGTTATCGTCCAACTCCATTCCATACAAGCAACAAAGACACCCTCGGTACCGCAAGACCTCCAAGACATCCTTTATAAACATCAATTGGTCTTTTCCACTCCCCAAGGCCTCCCTCCTTCCCATGGTGTTCATGATCATTCCATTCCCCTTGTACCTAGAAGCCTTCCTCCCAATATCCGTCTGTATCGTCACCCCTTTTCCCAAAAAAATGAAATTGAGAAAATGGTACAAGAACTCCTTAATGCAGGCATTATCCACCCTAGTACGCACCCCTACTCATCTCTTGTGGTCATGGTCTTGAAGAAAGAAGGTTTTTAGCGAATGTGTCTTGACTTCGTGCCCTCAAAAAACTTACCATCAAAGATAAATTCCCCAGTCCTATCATTGATGACCTCCTGGATGAATTGAGTGGCACCCAATTCTTCACTAAAATGGATCTTCGTTCGGGCTACCACCAGATACGTATGAAAGAGGAAGACATTCCCAAGACTACCTTTAGAACTCATGAGGGCCACTATGAGTTTTTATTCATACCCTTTGGCTTGTGTAATGCCCCCTCCACCTTCTAAAGCCTCATGAACCATGTCTTCCTTCCTTTTCTTCGCCATTTTGTCTTATCTTTATTTGATGATATCCTCATCTATAGAAAAACCTAGACAGACCATCTTGCTCATGTGGATCGAGTTCTCCATCTACTCTCTCAACACCAACTTTTCCTGAAACGATCTAAATGTGATTTTGGCGCCTCAGAAGTAGAATACTTGGGTCATTTGGTTGGAAAAGATGGTGTCAGGGTGGATCCTAAAAAGATTGAAGCTATGCAGGACTAGCCTCACCTAAAGACTCTTAAGAGCTTGCATGAATTTCTAGGCTTAATAAGGTATTATTGCAAGTTTGTTAAGAATTATGGGAAGATTGCAACACCTCTCACTGCTCTCCTAAAAAAGAAATCTTTCACTTGGACTCCAGCCGCTGCTCAAGCTTTTTAGACCTTGAAGATGGCCATGTGCACCACTCCATTCCTCGCCCTTCCTGATTTCACAAAGACCTTTGTGTTGGAATGTGATGCCTCAGGGAAAGGAATTGGTGATGTCATTATGCAAGAGGGTCGGCCTTTGGCCTTTACCAGCAAGCAACTATCTGAAAGAAATCTAGGCAAATCCATCTATGAAAAGTAAATGTTGGCTATTCTCCATGCCATGGCTCTTTGGCGTCCTTATATATTGGGGCAACGCTTCCAAATCAAGACAGACCATCAAAGCCTAAAGTATTTTCTGGAACAACGTATTTCCTCCCCAGAACAACAAAAATGGGTGACTAAACCCTTTGGATATGATTATGAGATCATTTATAAGAAAGAAAAAGACAATGTGGTTGTTCATGCACTTTCCCGAAAATATGAAGATGAAGGATCCCTTTTTTTTTCTTTCATTCATTGTACTAGATTGGCTCCAAGCCATTCGCTAGGAATGGCTACACGATCCCAAAAGTTCGCAGTTGATCCACCAATTGTAGTCCAAGACTCCAACTTTTCCAGGGTACTCTTAGCTCCATGAGGAACATCGATACAAAGACCATTTGTATTTAAGTAAACAATCAAAGCTTAAATCCATGGTACTTTCTGAGCTTCATGCTACACCCACAACAGGGCACTCCGGGTTCACCAAAACCTATGACAGGGTCAAACGTTCCTTTTTCTGGGATGGTATGAAACATGACATTCCTAATTTTGTAGTTGAGTGAGATGTGTGTCAACGCAACAAGGGAGAAACAATCAAATCATCGGGCACACTAAAACCGCTCCCGATTCCACCTACTATTTGGAAGGATATCTCTATGGATTTTATTACCGGCTTACCCAAATCGGGAAATAAATCCATCATCATGGTGGTTGTTGATCGCCTTTCCAAGTATGCTCATTTCTGCGCCCTTCAACACTCGTTTACAACATCCACGGTGGTTCAAATCTTCATGGATCAGGTCTTCAAGCTTCATGGCATGCCGCACTCGATTGTTTCTGATCACAACCCAACTTTCACAAGCAATTTTTGGCAAGAACTGTTCAAGATACAAGGCACCGAATTGCATCTCAACACAGCTTATCATCCCTATATTGATGGCCAAACGAAAGTTGTCAACAAGTGTTTGGAAACATATTTGAGGTGTTTTTCCTCGAAAAAGCAAAATCAATGGGCTCAATGGTTACCCCTAGCTAAATGGTGGTAAAACACTTCATACCATACATCTACACACATGACTCCTTTTGAAGTAGTCTATGGATGGAAGCCACCTTCAGTTCTCTCATACTTACCGGGTGCCTCGAAGGTCCAGGCAGTAGATCTGACACTTACAGCTTGAGAGGCTATTCTCCATACCCTCAAAGAGAATTTGGTCAGGGCACAAAATCGCATGAAGCAACAAGCAGATCAAGGTCACTCTGAACGTCAATTTGCAGAAGGGGATCAGGTGTTTCTTCGACTACAACATTACAAGAAAACTTCACTCAAGGCCGAGCATTGTCAGAAGCTAGCACCCAAATTTTATGGTCCTTATACCATACTCAAGCTTGTGGGACAAGTCGCCTATCAGTTAGGTTTGCCCAACAATTCGAAGCTACATCCTATTTTTCATGTCTCATGCTTAAAGAAGGTGATTGGAGCTAAGTGCCAAATTCAAACCAACCTTTCAGAGTTAGTTGAAGAAGGATCCATTTGGCTACATCCAGAAGCAGTTTTGGACCAGCATGAGCATCGCCTACGTCAGAGAACCATCAAGGAAGTGCTAGTACATTGGAAATATACAACTCCAATAGATGCCACTTGGGAACCAACTACCATTCTGCAGCAATTTCTTCATCTCAAGCCTTGAGGACAAGGAGGTTTTTAAGGGGGAGAACATGTTAGGGTCCTAACCCACACATAGGTAGAACAATATATTCGGATGTAATAAAGGTCAATATTAATAAGGCATTTCAATAAAATAGAATAAGGTGTATGTAAGAAGACCTAATAGAAGCTTCCACTTCTAGAAGTATCTTCCTCTAGATGCTTCTTTTTAGTATAAATAGGAGTCAAGGGTATGAGAACCCTATCTTGGATATTATTGTAATAGAGCTCTTCTCAACTGGAGGTTTCCCCCTCGAAGAGGCCCATGAACATTGCTTTCAGATTCAAAGTGTTATTTCTATTATTATTCTTATATCATTTCAGTGTTATTGTGGTGAATGTTCTGGTTATATTGTTGTTATTCTGCCATTACTAGCATTTTATTTCAATTCTGCATACATTCTATATCTGGTATATTACAAATTACATGAATCTATAATAATCTGATTTGTGAAGTAAAAGAAAAATTACATGATGCATTTGAAATGATAGATCTAAATTCACTTGCCTATTTTCATGGCTTATAAGTTTGGAAGTAGGAGGATAATACTTTCTCGTCACAAACCAAGCATGTTTGGAACCAATGGAGAGATTTCATATGGTTGGTTGGAATACTAATTCTACACATCTTCAAGTTTGTTTGAAATTAACAATTCAAATTTGTTCAAAATTTTCTGATAATTGGTTGGCAACCTTTTCTATATATAGAACCCACTTTGGGTTTCACAATTAGATAAGTAGCTTAGTTCATGTTTGGACAAGAAAATAATCCTAAATTATGTGAAGGGGATCCTAGAGTTTGGTGTTGAATTTATTTAACGTGAGAAGTTTTAGTGAGGTGTCTTCACTAATTCAAACTAAATAGGGAGTGTAGACAATACGAACTCTACCTCTGGTTATTCAAATAGTGTAGGGAGTGTAGATAGTGTGAACTTTACTTCCGGTTATTTGTTACTATTTCAATTCCATGATCTTCTACATAAATAGAGTATGGAGTGAGAGAAAGTCATAGAGGTTTCTTGGTGATTTGGAATAAATAATGCCAAGTTTTTGATATAACGAGAGTTTATTAAAGATAGAAAGAATATTGTTTATCATGTTCATAGCATAGCAATCATACTAAAGTGCATTACCATGTGCTTGAGAATTACTACAAGATCTTGTATTAAAGTGAATTACAATTTTCCCATTTTGGAATAGGTTGCATGTATTCTCATAAAATCACTCTCCAATAAAATCTTGAAAATTTCAGGTCACTTATGTTTATAATCCACAAAAATGGTCACTAAGAGGGTGGTGTTAAATATAATTTTAATAATTTTATTTCGAACATCAAGCATATTTTCTTAATGAAAGATAAAAAAAATATGTTAAATATAATTTTAATAATTTTATTTTCAACATCAAGCATATTTTCTTAATGAAAGATAAAAAAAATATGTCTTGGAGAGATAAATGAAGGTAAATGAAGGATATGTGTGGTAATTAATGTATTCAACCTCTCAAACAATCATGGAGAATATGCAAGACATTACGTTGCTATGGATTAAACAAATGGATGCTAATAAAGTGACCATTGTTGAATCAAATCACTAATTAGGTGGTAGTTATTGTTGATGACTCAAATCACTAATTAGGTGTAGTTATTGTTGTATTATTTTACATGTTTTGTTATGGTAATATTTAAACCATATATAATTATTTTTGAATTTGTTTCATTAATTATGTTTTTGAATATGTTATACCATGGTGATTTTTGGTATATTTCTTTAAAAATGATAAGTTCAGTTTTTTTTTTTTTTTTTTATCCACAGATTAATCAATGTTACATTGATCGTGGTGTAACATCAATCCGATGTCAACATTATTGTCTAAATGTTAGTTAACAATATAATCAAAACATTGGCCACACATCGATTACAAGTTGTTCATAAGAAATCAATTTTAAAGGAATTGATCTAATACTTCCCATATGGTAGGTGCTAAGTTAGCATGTGCTAACATGTAATGTTCAATGTGGTAGGTGCTAGGTTGAAACACACTAGCATTTAACATGTCATGTTGAAGGTTCCACATTAACAATAGCTATCATATAACCTTTCATATGGAACATTATACATCAAACACACTTTCGAGGAGGTACCTTCCACATGGTATACCACATATCAATACACGTTAATATGAACCTCCTACTTGGAAGGTGTTAATTCAATACACACTGATGTGGTATCATGTGTGACATCAATTAATAAACATGTATACATCCATGATGCATTGAAGGAACATTAATTAATCAATGTTCGTTGAAAATAAATGAATAATTTGCAACATGGTTACTGCTTTCGGGGAAAATCCCCTACAATAGTGGGGATTCTCGATTGATGGAGTCCTTTCACTCCTTCCCAAGGGTTTCTTTGAAGCCTGCAAAAACCTTGAATAAGTATATCTATACAGAGAGGTAGTTACAGTAATAACTACCCGTTAGTTCTATGTAAAATGATGGAAAAGAATGAAGAAATTAGTATTCTACTAAAATGTGTACAAAAGCATTGTAAATATGAACAATAATAACACAAGATACTTCAAAGGAACAAGTTTTCAATATTATTAATGAAAGGAAACAAGGTGGTTACAACTTATACTTGCTTGATGTGACACTGCCCTTTCGAAATAGATCCTATATTCCTCCACCCCAACTCCTGCTATAAGGATGTTCCTGATACTGAAGTCACCATAGGACCAAAGAGAGTATAGAGAGAAACTCTTGGGAAGAAAGGTTGATGATCAGACGGAAATTGGAAACAAGGGTTTCTAGGTCAAGAAATTAACAACAACATGGATAAAATGGGCTTACAAAATCGATAGGAATAGATGGATGAGTGTTTACTTGAATGTGAAAAGTAACATTACCTTTCTCCATGAGGAAAATGTTCCTTTTACGTAGTCTCCAATCAATTAGAGACAATTGAGTATGGGAAAAAGGAGTTAGACAACTAACCAATCCTTTAACTCATCTTTTATTTGGGCACAATTATATTTTTTTGAACATTTATTAGCATGTACACGGGTGTCTCTTAAGTAGCCCACATGTACGTGGGTAACATAACTATTAGGGCACTTACATCCTTTGAAATTTTGGTTTTTATAAGGTGTCAAGGAGGTATGGGGAATAATTGTCTGTAAGAAGGATAAGGATAAGGCCAACAAGAGAATCAAATCTTTAGAGGTGGAATTTGAAGCTATAAAACATGCCCCCTAATGTTTTAGGTCAGAAAATAAACTGATAGATGAAATACATTATAAGTCTTCAAGAGCAGTTAGCTGGGGGTGAATGGATCCAAAATTCAATCTAAGGACAATAACCAACACTGAAACAAGTCATAACAACTCAATTTTCGAGTTGGGCATACCCATGCTTAGGTGTGATGATAAGCATGGCCGTCAATTGAGTACACTGAAGATCCATGTAAGATGTATATATAGTAGTAATCGTGGCCACGAAAAAGATACATGGTGGATCCATGTTAAACATAGATCATAACCACAAACAAATACACAGTGGATCTATGTCTCAAAATCAGTGAAGGATATCTAGGGAAAAAAATGGAACATTGATCCTTCATGAATACTAATGTATGGGGTGGTACTATCCAAATGTAGCCCAAGAAGCAGCATAGAAAGAGGTGATGTTACTACTGTTAGTTCCTAGGCTTGCATATCAACCTCCTACTCCTCAAACTAGCCTATTCATCCATCAACTTAACTCTTAGTTACTCTTTCTTCTTCATTGTGTGTTAGGTCATGTTGCTTTATGTCATCTACTCCTTGCTTAACATTATTTGTTTTTATTTTTATAAGGTTGATGCCACCTCCTAATTTGAGTTTGAATAAGTCTTATCACCATGGGTTATATCATTTTTGGATCACCAAAGAGTTGAACTAAGCCTACAACTGCAAAAGGTGTTGATTGCAAGAATGTCAACATTCTTGCAATCAACAGACAAACTCTGTTTTATGAGTTTTTATGATTTAAAAAAATATTTCAAAGTTTGAATAAAGCCCCTATGATACCAAATTCATGCTTATTTTCTCCTACAACCCTAGAAACCTTGCGCATTGGCTCTTTGATCAATTTCCATTGGATGTGTGAAGAAAAACTTAAGTAGTGCATCCTTGGCCAACATTACCAACAACGGACAACCAAGAAATAATAATAACAGAAAGGGATATCAATAGAGCACTAGAGATCAGGTTATAATAATAATGTGGATTAGTTCCATGAGATTTTAAATCAAAGTTTATTTCCACCAAGAAGAGATCAAAGTGGATTCATTAAAAAGATTTATTACCGGCTAAAAAATGCAACAATTCAGAGAAATGAATTGGACATGCCTTGGGACATATTTTCTAGTGTCTTTAGGGTTACAGGAAGAATAAGGAGTTAGTCAGCAACTAGAAGAACAATAGGTCAAGGTTTCCCAAGAAGCTATGGTTTCTCCTGAACTTGAGATTTCATCCAAAGCCACCCAATGAACCAAAGACAAGACCTTACCTAAAAAAGGGGGTACCCGATCAGATAAAGCCAGATCCAATACTCCACAAAAAGAGGAAGTTCATTGGAGGAATTTGAGGTCCTGTACATTGAAATAGAGGGAAAGAGAAAGTGGTAAGGTATATGTCAAAATTTATCTTAGAAATGAAGAAAAACAAGCTATCCCAACAATCCAATCATCCCCTAAACATTTTGAGGATAAACCTATGCTCACTTCTATGCAGGAAGACAAAACTCCCAAGTTGAAAACAAGTAGACAAAAAAGGAGTAAGCGGGATAGTCTCAATATTTTTGCAGAAAAATTTGTGTCATTAGACACCCAGATTGAATATTCCCTTGTGGAAAAACAGAGAAAAAAGAGAAAGGGGAGCAAGGTATCAAAAATGAGAAGCAAACCCAACAGAAAGACCAGGCTCACCAACCAGTGGAGGTTGAATTACAAGGCATTGTTTGATCCGGATTTTATGAGCAGAACAAAATGAATACAGATTATTAATAGGTGCTTAACACAAAATAACAGAGATACAATAAAACTGGTTTTCTATTCAATAATGAAATAAGTTGAAACTGTAAAATGCAGTGGAAACAAGCTTGTTGGAATGGTGGCGGTTTATTTCTGAGAAGAGATGTGACTGTTGTGAACATTCTCCATAAGAAGATTACAATGAGGTTCTGAAGGCATTTTTACAATAAACAAGAATGCCCAAAACCCTAGACATCATAAAACCTAACCCTAGGAGATGAAGTGCCAAAAGTCATGTGGGCCCCGTTTGGGTAAGTTAGTACATAACCTTCCCAAGGTCGTAACTTTTGCATATGATCTCTGTTTTAGGCGTGTGATATCCCGTTAGAAAGGTATTATCAAGGAGATTCATTTTAGGGGGGTCAATAATGACTTTGGATATCATTAAGGAACTCAATCCCGAAAAACCTTCATTTAGGCCCTCAAAATGGCCCCGGAAGTTAAAACTGCTAAAAATAGTAAATTGCCAAAATTGTCAGAAAACTATTTTGAGCCAGTTGGAAAAGATGGGTGGCCACTGATATCCATCTGGATCAATCCTCCCTCCTTAGGAATAAATGGTCTCCATTGCGTTGAGGTCCCCCATCAGATGAGGAAATTTCTACTGAATTTGGCCCCGAGTGAGCCATGTTGGGTATGTGTTATATTCTTTGCACGAGTAGTAGTGTCTGAGCGCCTGCGCCGGGCGTGCAAGGGGGGTTAGAGGGGGACGGAGCCCCCCATGCGGGGGTTTGGGGGCAGTGCCCCTGAATTTTTTTTTTTTCGGGCTGACATATTTCCGTCTGGCCAACATATTTCCGGGACGACATATTTCCGGGACCACATGATATTAGGTGGTTTTTTGCCG
>JZKD02S1708062.1:312984-330418 GCA_000966675.3 Picea glauca
AAAACCCATGTAATCATGAAAATGGTTTATGTAAGGGTGTGGGAAAGCGAAATATGGTTAAAAGTGAAGTGAAAATGTTGGTAAAAAGATGACACTTTGGCGACTCAACAGTAACTATGGTCGACACGATGTGCATCAACATAACTTTTCTGTCAATCCTGTGCTTATTTAATCCTTTGTCTTATTGTTTGCAGTTTCTTTTCCATTTCTTGGATCGCTTCTGGTCACACCAGGATCCTATCCTCAAGCCAATCCCAACTCAAAGGTGTCTGACACGGTCGCTCGTAAAGAAACTCGAAAGGCGCCATCTTAATGGTTCTTTGGTAACTGTTGTTATAAGTGAATTCTATCAGAGGCAAGAATTCTTCCCAATGCTTTTGTTGGTCCATCACATACATGCACAACATGTCCTCTAAGGTCTAGTTCATTTGTTTGGTCTACTTGTCAGTCTCTGGGTGATATGCAGTACTAAAGTTAAGTTGGGTTCCCAAGGCCTCTTGGAAACTCGTCCAAAATCATCCAGTAAACATTGATCCTCGATCGAATATAATCCTCTTACACATGCCATGCAGCCTCACCATGTCACTGATGAAAACTCTAGCTATGTCAGGTGCTTGATACGTCGTACACATAGGAATAAATTGATCACTCTTCGTCAAAGTTTCTACTACTATAAAAATCAAGTTGTGTCTCCTTGTCATTAGTGGCAATCCAACAATAAAATCCATCAAAATAACTACCTATTTTGATTCTGGAATACGTTTGGCTATAGTAATCCTATTGGATGTGTATGTTCCACCTTTACCTGCTGACATTCTAGACATCTGGCCACATAGTTGACCATATCTGCCTTCATTCCCTTCTAGAAGAATAAGGGTTTAATGTTTTCCATCATATTTGTGCCTCCCAGGTGAGCCATGTAAACTTATCTATGAGCCTCGCTTAGGATCAAGCTCCTCAACTCATCATTTGGTGGTACATAAATCCGATTTTTAAACCTCAATAAATCATCGTCATCAAACGTAAATCCTTCAAATCTTGGTAACCATCATTGTGTTTTTTTCGACAAAATCATCGACCTCTTTGTACCAGTCATCGTCACACTATAAAGTTAGAATCTTTTCACGTAGATTCATCTGAAGAGGCAACACCGAAAAGATGTGTGGTCTCCGACTCAATGCATCTGCCACTCAGTTCATTGTTCCTTTTATGTAAGTAATCTCAAAGTCGTACTCGCTAAGCAATTCTGACCAACGCCGTTGTCGCGCATTCAAGTTGTTTTGCGTAAAGATGTGTTGTAGTCCACAGTGGTCTGTCTTTAGTTCAAATTTTCGTCCAATAAGGTAGTGTCTCCAAATATTCAAGGCATATATGATGGCTAACAACTCGAAATCATGCATCGCATAGTTCTCCTCATGCCTTCTCAGTTTCCTCGAGATGTAAGTGATCACTCGTTAGCCTTGCATCAAGACTCTGCTTAAGCCTTCCTTGGATGCGTCAGTGCATACCAAGTACTCCGCATCCATGTCAGGGACCTTTAGTATCAGTGTTTTTGTCAACATCTCTTTGAGCCTCCTAAATGCTTCTACGCATTTCTCGGTCCAAACAAACTTCTTGTTCTTCTTCTGCAATTCCATGATTGGATTTTCTATCTTCGAGAATCCTTTGATGAACCGTCGATAGTATCTTGCTAAACCCATGAAACTATGCACTTATGGGACATTTTTCGGTGCATGCCATTCCATAATAGCCTCGACCTTTGTTGGATCCATGACGATACCTTCGCTGGAGATGACACACCCTAAGTAGTGAATCCTCGATTCATAGAATGAACATTTGGACAACTTCCCATACAATTTATGCTCTCGTAGACACTGTAGTACCAAGTGCAAGTGCTCGTCATGCTCCTCTATCATCCGAGGGTAAATCAAAATATCATCAATGTATACTTGGACGAACTTGTCCAAGTACTTGTGGAACACGTCGTTCATCAAACTCATAAATACTCCAGGGGCGTTTGTCAGTCCAAATGGTAAAACAATAAACTCGTAATGTCCAAACTTCATCTTAAAGGCGGTCTTCGGGACATCATCTTCCTTGATCCGCAATGGGTGATACCCCGATCAAAAATCGATATTTGAGAACATAGTCACACCCTTCATCTGATCAAACAAATCATCTATCCTCGGCAATGGATACTAATTCTTGATCATTTCCTTGTTCAATTGACGATAGTCAATGCAGAGCCTCCACGACCCATCCTTCTTTTGTATGAAAATAAAAGGTGCACCCCACGGTGACACACTTGGACATATCAGTCCTAGGTCCAACAATTCCTTCAGTTTCATTTTCAACTCCTGTAACTCTAGGGTTGACATTCGATAAGGTGTTCTAGCTATCGGTTCAGTCCCCATTTTTATTTATATAGTAAACTACAATTCCATCTCTAGCAGCATCCCAGGTAACTCCTCCGGAAAGCCATATGCAAAATCTCTCACCATAGGAAGGTGTTGTAGACCTTCCACTACTCCATTCTTGTTTAACACAAAGATCACATAAAGATTACATCTCTTGCGCATGCTCTTTCATAGCTGCAAGGAAGATATGAACCTCAGGGAAACTCCTTGGTTTCATCCTACAATCACGTGTCTTTTCCCCTCATCATCAACCAATATCAACCATTTCTTCTTATAGTTGAGTATCACCTCATGTGATTCCAACCAATCCATACTGATCATGACATCATAAGATCCTAATATCATGACGTATAGGTTGGCCCTAGTGACCAACTCTCCCAAGTTGAGGGTACAACCCGTAACCTTTCCTCCAACCTTCTGTTTGTCTCCAGAAGCCATCTCTATGAAGATAAAATCATCCTATCTAACTTCCTTTCTCTTAATCCTTTTAGCACTGCACCAGAAATGAAACTCTCGGTAGCACTGGGATCTATCAAATCTAAGGGTCTAGTCAATGACGGTACCTAACGTCTCAAGCATAGTAAAATGGTGCTCTGTCTGGCGGTTATTCACCGGTGCAAGAATCTGATGGGCCTTGACCAAACTACCACAGTACTAGGTTTGGCTGATCCAAATTCTCTAGTCCTCTCCATAGGGCAGCCACACTGGTAGTGTGTCTCCCCACATGTCCAACACCCCTTCTTCGGTCTAGTACTCCTGGTACCTGAATTAGAAGCTAAATTCTAACAATAAGGCCCAACTCAAACTTCATGACCTTAAGCTTCTAGGTAATTTAATGTGGAGCATACCAAAACAGCTCCAAAATGGGCCTCACACTCGAGCACAGGGCGACTGCCTTGTCACAAGGCATCAAACTTGTTGAGTTGACACTCAATGAATTCCTTAGAAAGATACCTCTCTTGGAACCGTCCCCCGAACAATTCCCATGACACGTCATTGACGACCATGTTCAAAGTGGCAGGAGTGTCTTCTACCATAGAAGAGTGCTCCTCTTCAATCGAAATACCACCATGCAGACCTTCATGTTGGGGGTCATAATCGCGAAGCGTGAAGCACAACGCCTTTCTCTACAACCGTGCCTCGACGACATAGTCATCTGTGACACTCATGGAATCGATAAATCAACTCTCTTGAGTTCTCAGTGGATGCTAATGGTACTAGCTAGGGCGCGTTGTGGACCCTCAGGGGTACAGGTGCCCCATCCTCATCTCAGTACCAATGGTGAATCAAGGCCCTTGACATTACCTCGAAGGGCCTTGTCAGACCATCTTCATCCCTTAGTACAAGTGAATCCATCCCAAGGACTTGTTCTTCCCCCTTAGAGGTTCGACTCCAAGGGTGAGGGAATGTCTGGAGGCATCACACCCCCTTCCATGGCACCACATTGTGAACCTCTGAGGTTTCCTCTAAATGTGATCACCACATGGACACATTAAGGTTTTAATTAATGCAAGGGTTAATACTCACAGGTTTACTGCAGTGGAAATCCTAGCGATCCACAGTAGTAGGGTTGAACCCACTTTGATACCATATGTAATGTCCTCATCGTTGCGACTACCTGTGATGCAAAAAAAAGCAAAAAAAAAAATTGCAATAAGAAAACAATGACCACAGTTGAACAACGCAACAAAATTTCAACACACTAGGAGATTGCATTTGACTGTCAACTCACAATGACTAACCCAAGCACCTAAATGCCATGTCAACCAGATGCAAGGGAAGCTGAAGACTATCATTCATATAAGATGTTTAAAAAAATATTTATTACCCAACTGTTAGCTCAAGATCACTATTTCCGATTACAATATGAGATAAGTACTTTCCTACGGAATAATTCGCTAACTTTAAACTGGTACTAGTTTGAGCCATGCCTTTTAAATAATAAATGCAAGTCTTCTTAAATTGAAACCAAATAATGTTGTCCCCTAAACAAAATAACTCGGTATCTAGGGAATCTAATTGCTCCTTTGACTGAAACCCTAAAAATCAATCGCTACTTATACCATCCTGTCTATAATATAATGTGATAAATCCACCATCTATCGCTATCCTCTAAATTGAACCAATGTAATAATCTTCAACTTAACCGGAACAAACATAATGATTTTTTGTCATCATATAACGATGTCATGCACATATACAATCGTTGTCATCATACATCATGGTCTATGATTTGTTTATAACATTTACTGACAACAAACAACTAGCAGGCTTTATATATATAGCGTTGTCTATTATATGTAGATAATGTCGTGTGAAGCCAAATAAGGGTAAGCAATCCGTATCACTGGATATGAATTGATAATTAGCTGTGTATATTTCTAAAGAGAAGGGCTACAGGAATTGGCTGGGGAAGGACTATACACTAGCAATCACATAGCAGTGGTGAAGTGAGATGCTCAGAAAATTGCAAGCAAGAAATGGGTGGTTATGTCGTTAATTTTGTGACCAGGATGTGGGCATTCTATGCCATTAAATTCATGTGCTAGAGCTGGAGATTTTCTCCATCAATATGTAATCAAGCGCAACCACAAACTTACAACTAAAATCAAGGTCCATAAGGTTCAATTCGCAGTCAGTATTACCATGAATTCATGGTCAATAATATTTAAATTTTCTGGGGTTAACATCACCATTATTTTTGTTGTCTTTTAAATAAGAAACATAATCGAATGTTGGTATATATATATATATATATATATATATATATATATATAATCAACACTGCCAGTCAACAAAGTATAGACATCCTTACCATACATTCGCTGCCTAATATCTATAGAGATCTAAACATTAAATGTTATCAAATAAATCTATGAATTTTCGTAGACACCCCATATATAAAAACAATAGAGCAATTTAAATTGGTGGTCTAAAAACAATGTAAAGGTTGTCAATCCAGTGACAACACAATCTCAATTCGTCTTCAAATATTAATGAGAAGAGGTAAAAACATAGAGAACATTGTTGCCAGAAGGAAAATAGAGAAGTTGTCGGCATTGGGGTTCATCAACAAAGATGGAGGTAGCTTGTGAGGGAGTAAGGAAGACGCAGGGCATTAACTTTTCCCTTAAATCTGACTGAAGGCTGCTGGAAAAACGCCTTCCAAATATAAAGAAAAACACAGAGTAGGATGACCAGAAAAAGTGCATTCAAAATAAAAATACACACAAGGCAATAAGCTATCATTAAATTTCTATTTATTTAAACTTATGGGCCTTGACAAAGATCCTTTGCCAGAACCAATTCTATTTATTTAAACTTTTGGGCCTCTGGCAGAGATCCTTTGGCAGAACCTCTAGTTGTCGTGTACCCTCAATCGAGGACACTTCTTTGACTTTGATGACATATACCTATACAAGATATCATCGTGGATTCATGGTTGATTCTTACGAACACATAGTCTAAAGAACCCATAATCGGTACATAATCTTGGAGTCCTCGTTGTTTAACACAATGACTTATAGAATTAATAAACACAATCGAAATCACTATCAAAATTGACAGTGAATACCATATTTAAATGCATGAAGACACTCTGAACTCGTGATCAAATTATGATCTATCTTCTCTAGCTCGTTGTGAGTTTAAATTTTTTTTTTTTTTTTTTAAAGCATGGCCTGGAAACTGACCCTTACCATGAACAAGGAATCAACAGAAAAGGCAACGCCCTAGTATGCATCTTTTCAACAATGTAAAAATCAGAATGAAGAAAATGAAATCAAAATAGGCCTACTTTTATGAAGACTGCAACAAAATCTCCTGGACACAAGAACTTTTATTAAGATTGCAAAAATATTCAGGAATGGTCTCGCCAACAATATAAAAAAGAAATCGTAGAGAAGGAATAAAAACGTTGTCCAGTGTGGCCTAGGGCAGAGTGAAAATCATCTTCAAATTAATAACAATAGAGGGGAAGGTCGCAACCATGTGTAAAAAAAAATGCAGTGTCAATTCGCCATCAAGGGTGACCATCGTAGACTGAAGAATGCCTGGTACATGCAGCACATATAAAAAACTCAAGCAGATCCAAATCAAATGTTGTCATTCAAGTGGAAATAAAATAAAATAAAACACAGTCCCAAATTGATAAGAACGGTGTCATTAAAATCACAGAGAAGGCACAGTGACCATCAATCATCCAAGGACGAACAACAGAGGTGGACGACCAACAGGAACATCATTCACTCATCATCCATGCATAGAAAAGAAGGGCGTTGAGATCCATTTTTCTATTAACGCTGAAGCGACGACTGTAGATCAGGCTCCTGGACAAAGGCACGGACTGATGAGCTAGGGATGAAGGAAAAAATAATCCGCAATCATCGCAATCAATAAACCCGAGGATAGTCAAGACATGTAGGGATCAAGGCCAAGGGAAATCAATCAACATCAAGCTAAGGCTATGTGAAAATTTCATTCATCATCTAGAATGCTAAGACTATCATATTCTTTACTTGATTAAGCATATAGAACTGAAAGCATAAATCATACTAACAATCTACCATGCAAAAATAACGGAAGCGTACCATTGCCCAATCGCTCGCTCTGAGTTGATGTCCCACGTGCTTCGTGCAACTCCTGCTTGTCGACTAATGAGACTTCACCGGTACCTCCCAACCAATGCTAGGGGTACTCTTCTTCCTCTGTGGGCCCCCGAGAAGAAAAGGGGCCACACACACTATCCAGAGATTTAGCTAGCTCCCAACTCGCCTCTCAAGGCTGAGCTATCACTCCTCACCGAGATGGGTATCCCAACTCCCACAAGCTAAGTCAGTCAAGTAGATATTTCTGCAGCATAACATTACGAAAACAGAAGACTCCCCCTCATCATTTTCCTCCCTCCATTATATAGAGTTTCAAAGTCCCTTACTTTCCCAAATCCCATTTTATTTAATGTTTAATAAATAATTCATAAAAATTCCTCCCCGGTTTTCATTGACAATATATTAATCTACTCCAAGAATAGAAAGGAACATGAGGAACATCTTAGACTTGTGCTTCAAGTGCTAAGAGAACATTAGATCTATCCCAAATTTAGCAAGTGCGACTTTTTCCAATAGCAAATACATTACTTGGGCCATGTCATATCTGAAGAAGGGTAATAGTAGACCCTAACAAGATCAGGTCTATCATGGAATGGACTACCCCAAAGGACGTTTTAGATATCATATCCTTTATGGGCTTAGCAGGATATTATAGGAGATTTATAAAAGTATTCTCCAAGATTGGTTTTCCGATCATTGCCCTCCAAAAGAAGGGAGCTAAATTTATGTGGACACCAGAATGTGAAGAAAGATTTCAATCCCTGAAATACCTTCTGACCCACGCACCCGTGTTGAAGATCACCGATCCCAAAACTGACTTCCTAGTGTGCAAAGATGCCTGCAAGGAAGGGCTCAGAGGAGTCCTTATGCAAGAAGGAAGTGTAGTCTTCTATGAATCCCAAAAATTGAATGAGCACAAATTCAACTATGTGACCCATGATCTAGAGCTGGATGCCATAGTGCACGCCTTAAAAATGTGGAGGCATTACCTCTTGGGTAGGAAATTTGTACTTATGAGAGACCACTATGGATTGCAACATCTATTTGACCAACCAAAACTCAATGCTAGACAGGCTAGGTGGATGGCCCTCCTTAGCGAGTTTGATTTTGAAATCAAGCATATAAAAGGAAAGGAAAATAAGGTGGTCGATGCCCTTAGCAGAAGTATGAAAATAATTCATCTGGCAGTGGTGAGCACCTGTGAGAGCAATATCAGGGAAAGAGTCAAGAATGCACAAGAAATAGACGCGTTCTTCCAGACCGTGACCTCCTACTTGGAGCAAGAACCCATAGGGATAAAATACAAAGGCTACCGGATGTTAGATGGAGGTCTACTAACTTACAGAAACAGATTGTATATTCCAAATTGTGACAACTTGAAGAGGTTCATAATGGATGAACTACATAAAAGACCGTATACTGGTCACCTAGGATACTAGAAGATGATCACGTCCACCAGGAAAAAATTCTATTGGCCTAGATTGAAGAAAGACATAGCTGAGTATTTAGCCAAATGTATAGAGTGCCAACAGGTTAAAGTAGAACACAGACACCCAACATGATTATTACAACCTCTACCAATCCCATAATGGAAATGGGAGATCATCTCCATGGATTTCATCACCGGATTACCAACATCAACCAAACAGAATGATGCTATCATGGTAGTGGTAGACAAATTAATCAAGTCCACTCACTTTATTTCCGTCAAGTTGACTTGCAAGGCAATAGATATTGCCAACATATTCATGAAAGAGATATTCAGTCTACATGGCATGCCCATGGAAATCGTGTCTGACAGAGAAACGAAATTTACTTCAAACTTTTGGAAATCCTTGATGGCTAGTTTGGAGAACAAATTATTGTTTAGCACAGCCTATCATCCTCAAACTAATGGACAGACAGAAAGAGTGAACCAAATATTATAAGACATGTTAAGGATGCATGTAATGCATCAACCTACAAAGTGGGAATATTACCTGCCACTAGTAGAATTTTCCTACAACAACGGTTACCAAGAATCCCTAAACATGAGTCCTTTCGAAGTCCTCTATGGTAGGCCATGAAACACTCCAGTCAGTTGGAGTAATCCCATACATAGAATTACTATTGGACCGGACATGTTGAAAGAAATGGAACAATAAGTGATTCAGATAAAACAAAATCTAAAGGTCGCTCAGAACAGACAAAAAAGTTACATCGACCGAAAGAGAGCTCCAAGAGAATTCAAGATGGGAGACCACGTATATCTCAAAGTTAGGCCTAGGAAGAGTTCCCTGAGGATGGGATCTTGTGCCAAGTTGGTACCTCAGTATTTTGGACCCTTTGAGGTTCTAGATAGAGTGGGACCTGTAGCCTATAGGCTAGCACTTCCTCCCACAGTAAAAGAACATAATGTTTTCCATGTTTCATTGTTGAAGAAATATGTACATGATTCTAATCATATAATTGACTGGTATGTGATACAGGTGGAACCGGAGGGAGAATTCCTGCCAGAACCTCTATGCATTCTGGACAAAAAGGAAACCCCACTCAGGAACCGAACCATTGCCCAAGTCAAGGTGCAGTGGAAACATTTTGGTCCCGATGAGGCTACATGGGAAATGGAAGATGCCATGAAACAGGCATATCCGATTTTTTTTACTTCTATACATACACATCATATTGATAGATAGAACATAGAGGACGATGTTCCTTTAAGGGGGAGGGAATTGTAACACCCTGTTTCCCCCAGTCTGTAAAAATAACTATATTGACCAAGAACTATGGAAAACTCAAAGATGTGAATGTTTGATTTGATGGACCTCTATATAAAAGGTCGATGAATGTAAATTATGTTACGAATATGTGTTGCATGAATGCTGGGAGGGGGATGTGCTAAACATAGACCATGATGGCTAATGAAAGGTGGTGGAGGGGACCTGGAATGGTTGCGTTAACTTCCACCGAACCAGTACCATACTGGTTTTACTTGCTTAAATACCAAAGCAACTCTCTGACCCTGGAATGAATTCCCCATCAGGGTGGTAGGTGGGGAGGATCCTCAAGAGTTAATGAGGGAATGGGGTGAACCGCCCATCTGTAAATCTCTCAGACCTGACCACGAACTAGGAAAGTTGTACCACACGCAATCTTGCAGGGGGATGCAAGAAAGGAAGCGTGGGGGTGGGTGGAGAGAGCATAGAAGCGAATATCGCAAAGGAGAACCAGAAAGAATCTCTGGAATCAGAGGGAGTTCTGAACACAGGAGAAGGAGAGTAACATTCATCCTTAACTTTTGTTGAACTAGAAGTAAGAGATTGAATCTCAGAGCATCGTGGTCTAGCTTGGGGTGGCTAGTGGTAAATCCGTTTGGAGTCACTGAGCCTATGGTTGGGTGGAAACGAACACCCCTCTCAGCAGTCACATCATGCCTGGTGGATCTGATAAGTGTTTTATGCCTTGTATTTTGAATTGAATATCATGGATACACGCTCATGTTTATATTCCCATAATGGTTTATGTGTGGAATGATTGCCTGGTGTTTTAGATTGGAAATAATGGATCCATGTGTATAATTATATGCCATAGTTGGTTTTTGTACAAATCATTAAGTCTAGGGCATGAGTTCGTTCCACTGAGAATCATCTTGTTTGCTTGATTATCATGGTGTTCTAATTTAATCCCTCGAAAACACCTTCCCCAGGGAATTGCATCATATCTCAGAGTTAGAACAAGTTCCTTGGTATGGCTACTGCTATGGTAAACCCACGAGTTTACCTTGCTCGATTTCATAGCTCCTAACTCAGTGAGTTAGGAAGGCTTTTCACTCAGGTTAGTAGCCCAAGGACTTCGAAACACGTCCATGCCCTTATCCAGAAACCCGACTAAGAGTAGGGATAATTTTCCCAAGAATATTCTAAAGGTTCAAATGACTTGGGTCTGGGAACCCTATGCAAGAAGGAGTTAGTTTTTGAATGTTTCATAGCTGCAAAAGCTTGAGGCCTTGAAGAGGTTGAATTTCGTTACTCAAGTTCATGAAGAATAACGAGTTCAATCACCAAAAAGGAGCACCCTTTCATTTGAATAGATGAATAGAAGAGATCCTTTCAGAGGGATCCAAGGTATGTCCTTACCATTAGATATAGAAAAGGAGCGCAGGTGTTAACGCCTCGACTCCTTCATTTTTCGCAAGTAGCGATAGGATCCAGGATCGTAGATCCAAGGATCTATCGAAGCTCCATTGACCGTTGATATTAACCATTGCATAGGTAGGAGAGTGGACTCAAAAAAGTCCTAAAAGTCCTGAAGTAATCAGAACCGTCCACCAACAGAGGACACGTGGTAGTCAGGTAGCATTTCGTTGACTCGCGACTTGGAGTGGTAAAAGGGTAGGACCGCACAAACTCACGATTCGCGAAATCGTGACGTGATCATGGTCATTGATCCAGGAGTGATCTGTTTCATCGATTTAGCGTGAATGAGTTTTAGTGTATGGGAGACCAAAGGGAAAGACCCCTTGGTTTTGCATGTCATGAAATCCTGACATATGAAACGCCGACGCGCTTTGTGTATTGGCCCTAGGTCACAAGACAAAGTCATGTGGTAGAAGGAGGAGGTAGGCACTAGAAGTTGGCTAAGGGTCTAACTCAAGGATCGGAATTTCGAGACCTGAGAGTTCGAAGAAAGGAGAAGTCGAGGGATGCGAAGTCTCGAAATCACGAAATGTGAAATAACTTATGGTTGTACGCCATGGTCATAGTGTCACGGTCGTGTGGAGGAAGGTCACGCTGTGATCATAGTTGGGAGGGCTAGTGCGTGCTAGGCCCCTTAATCTATTTTGGGGATGAAGGAGATGGAGAGGTTGGGACACCTTGCATCGGAGGTCCTGACGTCACAGAATGAGACGCACCGTTTAAACTAAGCCTATGGTTGCATGTAGTGATCACATGGTGGAGAATAAGGGAGGAGCTAGCCTGTGCTAGGATCTTGTAGGAACTCGAGGGTTCTGCCCTTTGAGAAAAGGAACAAAATTTATTATGCCATTGTAGGTGTGTGATGGTGTGTGACAAAAAGAAGCCTTAAATTATCCCTAGCTGTCCATCCACATCCATGATCCTATGATGAAAGGAATAAGTTGGAATCTTCAGGGCATGGAATCTATAGAAAACTACATGGACCCAAGAGCTAAAGAGAAACGTGAGGAATAATATGAAGATTCCAAGAGAGAAATAAGATCCAGAACAACCAATCACTATATCGAGAATCAAAAGACTACCAGCTTGGTTTGAACCCACTAGAAGCAATAAAGAAGATGAAATGGAAGTTGTGGTGAAGAACAGTGTATGAAAGACTTATGAATGGAAGCATTGTGAGATCCAAAACTAAAGTTTCTCCCATATGGAGGGAGAAGACTATGATGATAGCTTATTCTAGTAACCATACAACAATGATGCAATTTATTAATAGTTTGAGTGTGATTACATATTACAATGATAGGATTGATGGTCTTTTAGCACCTAAGATCTCTAACCTAAGAATCACATAGGCACTCTAGCCTCAAAATATATTGGCTCACCATCCTATATGCACATGTACAATTGGATTTCATCCTAGGGGTATTACATTCCCCTCCCCATTATTTATGCATTGTCCTTAGTGCATTATATACACATGTGCAATCAAAAATTTAAAAAATATTCAAAAAGATGTGAGTACCACTTCTGCATGTCAGCTTGATGCTCCCAGGTTACATCTTCAGGACTGTAATAGGTCCACTGAACCTTTAACAACTATATTTCTTGATTTCAGAGAAACTTGACTTTCCAATCCAATATGCACACTGAATGAACTCAAAAGTCTCCTTCTTTCTCCACCTAAATCACATTCCAATCCATTACATGATTTGCATTAGGTATATACTTTTTAAACAAAGAAACATGGAGTACATTATGAATGCACTTGGATGCAATTAGTGCAAGCATGTATGCAACATGACCAATCCTCTCTAGGATTTCAAAAGGTCCACACTATCTCGCTGCAAGCTTTGAACAGTTTCCCAGCTTTAGGGAACTTCTCTTGGCCTTCACTTTTTAGAACACATGGTCAACTACTTTAAACTCTTTGTGAGTTATGCCCTTATATGCATAGATTTTATTCCTGTCTTTAGAAGCCCTCAAATTATGCTTTATATTCACCATTTTCTCTTCCATTTGCCTAAGCAATTTTGGCCCAACCACTACTCTGTTTATTGGTTTGTCTCAGCTCACTGGCATGTTACACTTTCTACCATATAATGATTCAAGTGGGTTCATCTTTAAATATTCTTGATACCCATTATTATAAGAAAACTCAACTAGTGTATGTAATCTTCCTATTTTAATGGTTTGTCCATCACATACATCCTTAAAATATCTTCAATCACTTAATTGACCCTCTTTTTTTTCCCATCTGACTCTAGATGATATGTTGTGCTAAAGATTAGATTTGTCCCAAATCCTTTGAATAATACATTCCAAAAGTTTGATGTAAACTTGGGATCTCTGTAAAAAACAATTTGCTTAGGCACACCATGAAGCCTAAAAATATCTCTCATACAAATATCTACAATGTTATATTCCTTTTGAGTTAGCTTCATTGGCATAAAATGAGCATCTTTAGTGAGATTATCCACCACCACCATGATGGATTCATGTTTCTTCATTGTTTCTTCACCACTTTCCATTTCCTCTCAAGAATGGGCAATACCTCTAAAAAACCAATTAGATGTCTATGTTCATCCTTGACCTTATGAATTTCTAAACATATAGCAATATACTCAACCACCTCTTTCTTCATACTTGGACAAAAATATTGGTTCTTGGTAGCTGCAATTGGTTTTTGGTACCTTGGGTGCCTAGCATAAGGCACATTATGAATTTATTTTAGTCCCATATTTTTCAACTCCTAAGAATGAAGCACATAAAATCTTCCCATGTACATGAGGATTCCATCCTCCCTTAATTCATAATCTTGAATCTTTTGCTAAAAATTACATTTTTTGTAATTTTTCCTTTGTTTCCATATAATGTTGATTTGATTTAGCATCTTCCAAAATTATGTCTTTCAAATCAAATTTGGACATGCTAACGGTTGTAGCATGCACCTCATGCACCCTCATGTTGAGTGCATTATACACCTTGTTCTCTTTTCCTTTGATATGTTTTATCTCAAAGTCATATTCATTGGGGAATTCCAACCATCTACTTTATCTAGAATTCAAAGTTAGTTGTCCAAACAAATATTTCATACCACTATGGTTTGCCCTCACCTCAAATTTTATTTTCATGAGATAGTGTCTCCATATATTCAAGGCATGCATTATGGATACCAATTCTAAATCATGAGCGGCATATTTTATCTCATGACCCTTCATCTTCCTTGACTCGTACCATTTCACATGATCATTTTGACTAAGGACTCCCTTAATCCCTTCTTTGCATGCATTCGTACATACAACATAATATTCATTTGGATCAACACTCCTTAAAATTGGTGCACTTGTCAATAAATACTTCAAGTGATGAAAACTTCTTTCACAATCAGAGATCCATTCAAATCTCACACTCTTATTTAGCAAAGAAGTGATTGGGTGTCCAATATTTGAAAAACCTTCAATAAATCTTTTGTAATATATTACTATTCCCATGAATGACCTCACCTCTAAGACATTCCTTGGTACTGACCATCCCTGAATGTCTCTTATCTTCTTAGGATCCATTTTTATCCCTTGCATTGAAATTATATGGACCAAATAATGTATCTTCCTCTAATAGAATGAGCACTTGCTCAACTTGGCATACAATTGATGCTCCCTCAATACTTGTAGCACCATCCTCAAGTGTTTCTCATGCTCTTATTCAGAATTATAGTATATAAGAATTTCATCCAAGGAGACAATGACAAAATTATCCAAGTAATCTCTAAAAATACCATTCATCAAACACATAAGAGCAACTGGTGCAATTGACAACCCAAATGGAACCATTGTAAACTCATAATGGCCATACCTTGTCCTAAAAGTAGTCTTGCTAATATCTTATCCTTTGATTCTCACTTAATGATAGCTCGACTTGAGGTCAATCTTGGAGAATATATTTTCATCTTTCAGCTGAACAAAAATATCATCTATCCTTGGAAAAGGATAATTGTTCTTCACAGTCACCTTATTCAACTTCCTAAAGTCAATGCATAACCTCAACGTACCATCTTTCTTGTTAGAAAGTGATATTGGGGCACCCCAAGGAGACACACTTGGATGTATATACCCCATCTTCAAAATATCTTCAAGTTTCATTTGCAATTCCTTCAACTCTAATATACTCATCCTATAAGGATTCTTATATATAGGGGTTGCTCAAGGCATCAAATTAATAGAGAAATCAATATCTCTCTTCGATGGAAACCCTAATATCTCTTTAAATATATCCTCAAATTATTTTAGGATTGCATATTCTTCAATGCTTGGAACTTTACTCTTATATGCCTATTCCAAATGAACTACATATATTTGGAAACCTTTCATGAAGCTTTTATTAAGTTGCAATAATGAAACTTCTCTAATAGTTATTGCTCTTGGAATAACCTGAATTGTCCTCAAGTTACCTTATTCATCCAAGCAAGTAAATTCCTTGTTATAACAATATAGGACAACATGATGCTTGTCCAACCAATCCATACCAGTTAGGAAATCATATGAACCCAATGGTATGACATTCAAAACTACATTTGTGCTCAGCCCATTCATGTTCATTGGAAATTCCTTAACCACCTCATTAATTCTTATTTTAGCTCCTATAACTAACTAAACTAACCAAGATTTCCAAGTTTGCTTCTTGGAAAATGAAAATTTTCCACCAACTTAGGGTCTATATAACTATGACTAGCTTTTGAATCATTTAAAATAACAATAGGTTGATCATTGATCTTACCTTCCACTTCAATCACATGATATTGAAATTTAACTTTCTTGTTGTCTAGAGATACATATATCCTTGGCATGCTTCTACCCATGTCCTCAACTATATCATCTTGTTGTACATTGTGATCCATCCTCACTTTTTCACCTCTATGAGGGAAATCTATGTACATGTGATCTCTCTCACAACCCCAACATTTCATAGACTTCTACCTTGGGTTTTTCCCAAAGTTTCTAACATTTTGGTCTCATTTTGAGTTGGATGCCTCTGATAATTATTTATGAAGAATGGTGGTTTGTTCCCCTTCTTCCTCTGCTCCATATTACCTTTCTTATTGTCTTCCCAAGCCTTTTGGAAAGTTGGTATTCCTCTATGCTGATCATAGAGGCACTTGGATCTCCTTATTTCTTCATCCAATGTCTTGGGATCTTGTCACTAAATATTGATGGGATCCCACTCAGAAACCTTGGAATATTGACATGTCCATCCCCTATGAAGTCAACATGCTTCAACAATTCTAAAAATATCCTTTCATACTCATCCATGGCCATACTACCTGTTAGGATATTTAGACACTTAGGAGTTAGTTAAGATCTACTTGGTCTAATATGTCGCTAGGTAAAAGTGTGTTTCTTTAGTATGCATTAGTATGCATTTGTAGTTAGAAAATCCGACGGTCACGATATGTTCCCGACATAGAGTGATCCGACGGTTCATACTCTCCTCGATCTTAACGGCCATTGATCTATGGATTAACACTCGATTGGTCCATGATCTCTATTTAAAGAGCATGGAGGGTCATTTTCCAATGATCCATTGTGAGAAACTCTCTTGTAAAATATCTCTGTAATCTTTTTCTTTGCATTAATAAACTTCTCCAAGTGGTTGCGTTGGCTGGGGCCGTGGATGTTTCCCCATAGGGGTTTTACCATGTGAAAACATCGGTGTGTTGATCTTTGATGTAGTTATGTGAGTGGTTACTGAAGGTGTTCATCCTCTATTGGAATACCTGTGTTGTCGAACATGGTATCAGAGCCTGTTTGAAGACCCGCTCCTATTGTAGATCGAGATCGTGAAGCCAAGTTGCCTCATCTCCATTTTCTGGCATTTCCATACATTTTTGGGTTGAGAGGAATATTCCATTGTGTCCAGAGCACTCGTTTTATTCAGGAACACTTTTGGTTTCACTCGAAAAGGTTTCCGTTTTCCCAAGATACGACCATTGCAGTCAGATCCAGAGGTATAAAGTCTCGATACGCATTTTTTTAAATTTTTTTGCAAAGTTTTGATTTTATTTCGGTTTGTATTTTTTTATTTCTGGGCTACTACTCTTTTAGATATGCATATGCTCTTTTCCCCGCACCTTGTGTGATCTTGGAAAATCAGAAATAGATAGGAAAAGGTGCATCTTCCGGGTAAGCTAACCGAGATCTAACCCTTGTTGTCATCGAGAAGCGAAATTTTTTTCTTGTGT
>JZKD02S1708062.1:330428-346939 GCA_000966675.3 Picea glauca
TATACATTTTATATTATTGATAAAATAGCCCTCAATTTTTCCTATGTATCATGGGGATTCGCCCATTTATTATACATATAAATTTAGGGGGGGTTCTTAAAATCACCCCTGTACTGAAGGTGTTCGTCCTCTGTTGAAATACCTGTGTTGTCGAACACTACCAAGATTGAGTTCAAATAACTCCATATTACTATCATAATAACGCTTGGTCAAGTATTTCTTCTAAAATTACTTGTTGAACTGCCTTCGAGTGATATTCTTCTCATCATTTTGTTTTGCTTGCACAGGTTGTTCCCACAACATTGAAGCTTTTCCCTTCAACTGGTAAATGAAAATTCTTCCTTCTGTATATGAGGAATAATTATGCAACTAAAAGTATCTCCTCATCCCCAACATCCAAGTATCTTCATATTCATATTTCTTGTGATTACCATCAAAGGTAGGATATTTAATCATGTTCATTTTCCCTTGTATTTCATCCACCCTAGACCTCCTCTTATGATTTTTGATAGGAGATGTACTTGGATTGTTGTATGCCCTTCTAGTTGAGTTCTTTGGTGAGTGATTATGATGTTTACTTGAAATTCTATATTTTTCCCTTCTGGAAAGAGATCTATGACTCCTGGAATTGCTTGATTCTATCTCCTTATCCATTTTCTTTTCTATTCTATCCAAGATATGCAACAAATTGATGTTGAATCCATCTTGTTTCTCTTTAGCCTTCATAAGTATCTCATTAAATTCCTTATATATTTCCACATATCTTTGTAGAGTCTTTATAATATCCACCAAATTCGTGATCACCTATTTTCCTTCTACATGCCCATTGATTTTGTCTCTGCACTACCCATGATCACACCCAACCCCTTGACTTCATCTTTATATTTTTAGTTTCTCTATGCATATTCTATGCCTATGGTGTCTGACCTCTCTGTTGGATTCTTCTTGGTTCTATTTGTGCCCTTGGTTATGAAAAATGTGCATGCAATAGGATTTGTGAGACTATAATAATTTAACAAATCCATCATCTTATGCATCATTCTACCCTTTAAATACACCAAAAATATGATTTATGATTTCTTGAAAATTTTACTATCCCATTTACATTTCTCTGTAAATACATGGAATCTTTTGTCTAAAACCTTTCCAATGACTATTCTCTTGCTCAATTCTAAGTTTTGATAAAAACGTTATTGATGGCACATGAAAGGAAAAGAATATCATTCAGGAGAGGATATCCATTAGCACATGCAACATAGCTTCAACACTCAACAACCATATGATCATTCCTTCAAATTTAATATTGATTGTTGGGTTATTATCGTTGTCCACCAGAACGCTCAACACAACCTTGATACTCAACAACTGTACAATCTCGACTATGATTCAATCTTAGTCGTCGAAAACATTTCACCCAAACTTAGAAAGTTCTTTAATTTTGTCGCAGGTTCATAACATTGTTAAGTTATTACTAGTCACTTTATTCATCATAATTTAGCTATTTAGCTTTTGAAGTGGCCTTCTTCATCATACTCTTTAGATTATAGATGATACTTAATAAACTTCAAATGATCATAGTTTATATAAAACATATACATATACATAATGATGATCATCTAAAATTTATTTGTTTTTATTATAGAAATCATATAATTTCCTTACTATTCACCTTCTTCATCATTCAATATTGTTGGTTTATTACTATTCATTTTATTTATCATGTAACATTTGAAGTGGTCTTCTTGATCATACTCTCTACATTATAAATGATAATAATTTTCAAAGTATCAAAGTTTATATAAAAAAAAATATACATATACATAATGATCATCATTTAAAATTAATGATCATATAAAATTCACAAGTAATCACCCCAACCAACCTAGATCCATCTTAACTCTATAGATCTATCAAGCACCTAGGTCTCTCAAAATGCAAACTTTTACTTAAATTTTGCACTCTAAAAAATGTTTACTCAAAAGGTTTGATCGATATAAATGCTTAATAAACCCATAAACCTATAGTTAAAATAAGTTTAGAATATATTTATGATTTGACATTCCAACAAACAACCATCTCAACGAGCATAGCATTCTAAACATTCTATTCAATGCTTGTATTTATGTTGAAATATGCATAGGTCATCTTAGTGTTTTGAAAATCACCACCGTCATAATTTATAATTTATTGGAAATTTTGAAATATTTTAAATCAAAATAATTAAAATAAATATTTAATTATTTATCAATATCTAATATTTAAAAAATTAAAATATCTATCTACAAAATCTTAAAAAATAAAAATAATTAAATAAATATCTCATTTATTCACCATTTAAAAATGTCAGAATACAATTTTTGAAAGTGGACAAACAATGGTCCTTAATATGACACGTACTACCTCATGTACAACTAATTTATAGGCTACTAATTGCTCATGCTTTTTAATTTGTAGCATCAAATTCATGCCTCTTCAACCTCTGCTACTCTTTTTGTCGTTACTCGGGAAGGGGAAACATGGGATATTCATTAGTACCCGTCCCTTCAATGACATTTTACCTATTTGACTTCATGTCCCTCAACACCAACCAAGAGATTTATGACGATTTATGACAAATTTGTGACCAATTACCAGTGCGATAAATGCCAACTAAATCATGATATTATCAACAATTTGTTTTAATATTTTAAGGCAATTTTTGTGGTTTACTGGAATTCTGAGACTGCAATGGTATTATATGGAAGTTGCAATTTTTTAATCAATTTAAAAAGGTTTAGAAATCTCTGAATCACCAAAATCTAGAAGCAATCGTGAGACGATTTAGTTAGCATCAAGAAAGCATCAATTAATTATGCTTTCGCTCTATGAATCCATCCTTGGTCACCTTATTTCTATACTGATTGGATTGAAGATCCACCATCCTGCTATCATTATTTCTATTCTAGCTTTCTGAACCTTCTATGAACATTGTGGATAGATACAAGCATGCACATGTGAACAAGATTGTACAGAACCAACAATAGAAGATGAAGCATAACAAAGTTGTTAGTAATAATTGTAACCTCAACAGTATGTGACTGTACACTGCCAGTTGTTTTGGCTAGATGTATCAGTCGTTAGGATTTCTTGTTTTGTTTCTTGATTCAGTTGTAATGGTTCTCGCCTATAAGTCTCAGTCTTTTCATCCAATACAATGCGCTCTACACATTCTTGTTCTCGTTCTATCTACTTTGTTTCTTGCACAACTTCTTGTTTTGTCATGATATCGGAGCTTAGGACGTAAGCCTCTTCACAATGCCTCGAGAGAAGCCTGATCATAAGAATAAGAGTGCAGAGCATAAGTTTTCTCGCAGACAAGAACGCGAGATGTAAGATTCTTCACAGAGCCTAGAGAGTAGTCTGCAGTTCTCTCAAAAGATCGTTGGAGACAAAAAAGCGCGAGGAAGCAGAGATGCAGACGGACGAAGCATTTAAAGATTTGTGAAATCCTTTCTTTAGGAGGAAGTTGAAGAAGTAGCAAAGGAGAAGCTACAACATTCATAAGATCGGCCACGAGAATAGATCTGAGTCATTAAATCAAGCTCAGAAAGGTCGAGGAGTGCGGAGAAGAGGCGAATAGTTTTTTAGCCATTAGATTTGGGCAAGAGAAAGAATAGTCATCATATCAAGAAAATGTGTGCAAATTTTAACCACCGAAGTCCTTCGGACTTCGCATATTCGGGAAGTTCGTGCAAAGGTTACAGAGTTAAAATCTTCTGAAGTCATGAAGCCCGAAACAAATCATGTACGTCGATCCAAGAAGGGGGCACATGTCAGATGATCCCTGTATTAGGTGATCTCGTGTTTTGAAGGATAGTTGGATTAAAGCATTAAAGAAGCCTCGAATCCATTCTCCACCGTCGGATTGGAGGACACATAGCATTCGATCAACACTTCACTAGTTTGAAAATAGATGAAAAAACATAGTTGAGAAAAAAGAAAAAAGAAATAAAAATTGAACAATTTGAAAATAAATGAAAAAACGAGCATTTAAAAAAACAAAGTGGAAACCTTATATATCAGAAAATTTAAAATATCAAAAAAACACCTAAAAATGGAGGGGGGTGTTACCGGTAGCACCATTTTTAAAAACAGGGTAAAAAACTTGACCCCCCAAAAAACGAGAACTCTATAGAGTTCTCGTTAAGTTGGTAACTATGTTAGGAGTCTTACGTAGGATATATGACAAAACCCCAGCAAGAAATTGATTTATGAAATCCACATGAATAGAAATAAAATGTTTCACCTGACCCTTAGAACTACAAATTTGATCCACTCCTATGCACAAAGTGCATCCACCTCCAATGAAACTATGGTTTGGCATGCAAGATTTCGACATCTACCCTTTCAGAGTCTAAGTCTTCTACAAAAGCACTCCATGGTCAAAGGTCTACATATCTTCAAAGAGAAAAATCCCCCATGTGAGTTTTGCATTCTTGGAAAACATAAGAGAACAAGCTTTCCACAGTCCTCCACTCAAGCCAAACAACACTTAGAGTTGGTTCACACTGACCTATGTGGACCAATGCAAACAATGTCAATAGGTGGTAGCTTCTATTTACTAACATTTATTGATGACTTTATCAGGAAAATATGGATCTATTTTTTCATAGACAAGTATGAAACTTTTGCAAAATTCAAAGAGTTCAAGGTTGAAGCTGAAAAACAGAGTGGGAAATATGTGCAGATTCTCAAGTCAAATGGAGGAGGAGAATATTGTTCAACAGAATTTGCAAATTTCTGCAAATCACAAGGCATAATCATGCAAACCACAACCAGGTATACTCCACAACAAAATGGAGTTGCTGAAAGGAAAAATCAGACTATAATTAACATGGCAAGGAGTCTTCTCAGAGAGAAATGTATGTCAAATCTATTTTGGGCTGAACCAGTAGCATGCTTACTCTATCTCCTGAATAGATCTCCAACCACCAGTCTCAAGATGAAGGTCCCTCAAGAAGCATGGAGTGGGACAAAATAGATGTTGCTCATCTTAGAATTTTTGGATGCATTGCATTCAATCACATACCTTCTGAATTGAGGAAGAAACTGGATGATCGAAGTGAGAAATGCATTTTTGTTGGCTACAGTGAGACATCCAAATCCTACAGACTCTACAATATGATTTCAAAGAAACCAATTCTCAACAGAGATGTCAAATTTCTTGAAAATCAGTTCTGGAGTGAATCTGGAAATCATCCTATGGACAGTCAAAATCCATTGCTTCCACTTCCTGAAAACAAAGAAAAATCAGGACAAAAAACACATCAGTCTGCCCCTCCAAGATTGCAGGTACAAGGATAGCTTGAAAGTCCTTAGGACAACTCTTCTTCTAGGATAAATTCTTCCTCTGAAATTCAAAATCAGAGAACTCGAAGCTTGAGAAAAATCCATCAGGAGTTGAATGATATTGATGAGAAAAATCTTTTTGCATTAATTTCATGTCAACCTACATCTTTTAAAGAGGCATCTAAAGAGGCACACTGGGTTCAATCCATGAGCCAAGAGATTGACTCCATTTAGAAGAACAAGACATGTGATCTTGTTGATCTGCCCAGACACAATAAAAGTATTGGTGTCAAGTGGGTTTACAAAACTAAACTCAATGAAAATGGGCAAATTGAAAAACACAAGGCAAGACTTGTTGACAAAGGATTCTCACAGCAACCTAACATTGATTATGGTGAAACTTTTGCTCTAGTAGCAAGGTTGGACAATGTAAGGATTCTCTTAGCCATAGTAGCTCAACACAAATGGAAAGTATACCAGATGGATGTCAAGTAAGTTTTCCTGAATGGCGTCTTAGAAGGCGAGGTATATGTGGATTAGCCACCTGGATTTGAAGTCAAAGAGCATCCAACCAAAGTGTATCAGTTGAAGAAAGCCTTGTATAGCTTAAAGAAAGCTCCAAGATCTTGGTACAACAAAATTGACTCTTAGTTGATCAAGAGTGGTTTCAGCAGAAGCCAAAATGAGCCAACTCTCTACACCAAGACAAATCAGCAAGGTAAAATTCTGATTGTATGTTTATATGTTGATGACATGATATATACTGGAAATCTTGAGTTAACCAGTTTTAAACATGCCATGCAATCTGAGTTTGAGATGACAGATCTTGGCATAATGAAATATTTTTTGGGAATTGAGGTTGACCAATCAAGCAAAGGGATTTTTTTTTGTTAGCAAAAGTATGCATCAAACATGATCAAAAGATTTTGCATGGAAGACTGCAATCCAACAAAAAATCTTATACCCCTAGGCACAAAATTGAGCAAGCAAGATGAAGGCCTCACAGTGGATTCTACCTTGTAAAAAAGTTTAGTAGGCAATTTGTTGTATCTTACAACAACTAGGCCTGATATTATGTATGCAGCCGGTTTTATTTCCAGGTTCATGGAATCTCCCAAAGATTCTCATTGGAAGATGGCGAAAATGATTCTGAGATATATTGCAGGCACTCTCAATTTTGGTTTATGGTACACTTAGTCTGAAGATAACCATATTTCAGGTTACACTGACAGTGATTTTGTAGGCCGCCTAGATGACCGGAAAAACACTTCAGGGTATGTTTTTCACCTATGCATGAACCTGATTTCTTGGGCTTCAAAGAAGCGACCCATTGTTTCAATATCTTCTACAGAAGAAGAGTATGTCATTGCTACCTCAGCTTCCTGTCAAGTTGTGTGGCTACAAAGAATATTGAATGACATGTCACATACAGAAAATGAGCCAACTCCTATCTTCTGTGACAATACTTCTGCAATTGCCTTATCCAAAAATCATGTTTTTCACAAGAAAAACAAGCACAATGACACTCACTTTCACTTCATACGCGAGCTAGTCAATAATGGTCAAATTGCTCTTGATTTATGTGGGTCACATGATCAGCTCCCACGTATTTTCACAAATCCATTAGGAAAAACCATTTTTTATTTTCAGAAACAACACTTAGGCATTATCAGTGCTGATGTTTGTAACTCTTGAGTTTAAGAGGGAGTGTTAGTAATAACGGTAACCTCGACAGTATGTGACTATGCATTGCCAATTGTTCTACGCAGTGGTATGAGTCGTTAGGATTTCTTGTTTTGTTTCTTGATTCACTTGTAATGGTTCTGGCCTATAAGGCTCAGTGTTTTCATCCAATACAATGCGCTCTACACATTCTTTTGTCTACTCTGTTTCTTGCACGCTTCTTGCTTTTTTAAAAGTAAGGATCGTAACACTTGCACCCAGATTGGCATCGTAAGCCATGGCCGGCATGAAGAAGCTATCCGATATTGCAAGTCGCGTGGGCCGTTTATCCATGGACACATCCTTTCTGTATTTTTCAACTTTAGACTGTTGATGCTTGTAATCAGAATCGATGTTTTTGTGCTTAACAGCTCTGGGAGAAGCGATAGCCAAGAAGTCAGTTGGGTCACTATGAGCTCCGAGAGGGCTGGTGGGCGCATTCACAGTAAGATCCGGGGCTCGTGGGATTTTTCTACTGTCGTCTTGCTGCTCTGCAATCGCTTCCTGAACAGCGTCAGGGTTTCCGAAAATCACTGCCAAGCATGAAGCTCCGCACACCCCAAAACCCCTAAGGCTGTGTTCTTGAGAAACCTAGACCACAACATCACCAGGATATGCCTCCTCTCCTCCAACAAGGAAATCGAAAATGGGGTAAAACCCCTTAGGTAAGGTTTTGAAATGCATGAGATCTTTGATCCTAGAAAAAGATACCCTTGAAAATCTGGCCGGATTCAAGTCCAAATGCCTGAAAAGCAAGTTTATTTGCTCGAGAGTTAGCCTACTCCCCCGAAGATATGCCCTAAGTTTTTAGAGCAATGTTGTTGTTCGGAAAAAGTTGACTACTAGTAGATGGGATAGGGTACCCAGAGATGGATAGATGGCAACTAGCTACGTGGACGAGCTAAGGGAATCTACAATCGGGATAAGGGTGGCCTTCTCATGGACATGAGCATGGGTTTTTCCTACCGTAAGCTCGAATCCCTGAGTCATGTTCATGGCAACATTAAAAGTGATAATGGGGAAATCTAAACCGATGATCCTCATTCTCCGTCTTGTACCATTGCACTATATCTAAGCGGTTTTCTTTAGGATTTTCTTTGCTATGTGCATTGGGTTTGTTGTTTCGCAAGGAGGTTAATGCAACACAGGAGGAGAAGAAATAGTGGGGCTCTTTCTTCTATGTTGGGCCTTTGATATTCTATGTCCTCGGATTCTTTACTTGGAGGACTTCAATAGTCTTGGCAACTTGTTGAGCTAAAATTTGTTTCAGCCATGTTACCCGTAGAAAGCAGGGGGTTCTCCACCTGGAGAGGTGGCATGACTCTGTTGGGAAAAGTTGTAGTCCCAAAACCGATGAATCTACCAAGTCAGAGTTTGGAAATTTGTGGACTAGACCCCAATGTGGAGATTGTTTCCAATGGGTCTCCCTAAGAAGCTCAAGGAGGCCTCTCATAAGGAAGAGATCGAGGAGGCTAATAAAAAGATCGAGGAAGTTGATGCCAAATGTGTTATATTTGCAAATGCATAAACACAAATATCACATGATAATCAATAATTATACACAGATTATAAACACAGAGATTTCACGTGGTTCACCCAAATATTGGGCTACGTCCACCAAGCATAGGCATCGATTGTCTTATTATTTAGATAATGGAGATTACAACAATTCACTCACTCTCATCGTGCCTCTCTAGGCTTCATGGATTTATAGAAATATTTACAGAGTTACATGAACTGTTGACAATAAATGTTGCATTCCATTTTAGCAAATTTGTTTCAATAAATTAACAATATATGAGAGATTTATGAGATATTCCGATAAACAATTGCACTACCATATCATATTCGAGTTCATGCAACAGCCACCAAATCTTGCGTCTTGTTCATTATCATTGTTTAACAATCTCCACCTTGACAATGATTAACTTGATACCTTGCTCCTTCTTTTGTTCATCACCTTTTCTGCAAGCCAAGAGAATCCAAGAACCATCGTAGCTTCTCTAATAATACTGGTTTTGAGAACATGTCTACGCAGTTCTCTTTTGTATGCATTTTCTCAAGAGAGACTCCACCTTCATCGATGACCTACCTTAGAAAATGGTACTTGATAGGTATATGTTTTGTTTTACTGTGATAGGTTGTATTCTTAGCCAAGTAAATAGCACTTTGGCTATCACAAAGTAACTTTACTTTGTCTTGCATCCTTCCAAACTCACCAAACAAACCTTTCAACCAAACTGCCTCTTTGCAAGCATGTAAAGCAGCTACGTATTCTTCTTATGTAGTAGATAAAGGAAATGTTCTGTAGCTTTGACATCCAACTAAGAGCTCCACTTGCAAGAGTAAAGACATACCTTGAAATTGACCTTCTCTTGTCCAAATCACTTACAAAATCGGAATCAACATATTCATAGACTAACTCACGACCACTATTATAGGTGATACAGTAATCACTTGTGCCCCTTAGATACCGAAGCACCCATTTCACTGCTGCCTAGTGCTCTTTACTTGGATTTTCCATAAACCTGATGACAACCCCAACTGCATGTGAAATGTCTGGCCTTGTACTAACCATTGCATACATTAAACTTCCTATTGCATTATCACATGGTATTCGAGACATATATTCCTTTTCTTCTTTTGTACTAGGACATAAACTTGAAGAAAGATTAAAATGGGAAGCCAAAGGGACTGAAACTGGTTTCACATCGTTCATACCAAATCTCAAAAGTATCTTCTCAACATACTTCTGTTGTAACAACCAAAGCTTACCATTCCTCTTGTCTCTAAATATCTCCATGCCCAAAATATGCCTTGTTGCTCCTAGACCTTTCATATTGAACGTCCTAGCCATATGAGCCTTTAACCTGTTGATCTCAATTATAATTTTGCTTCCTGAAAGAATATCATCAACATACAATACTAATATAATGAATATTCCATTGTTCAATTTCTTAAAGTAGGCACAATGATCATACTCAGTCCTTGTATAATTTCGGCTCACCATGAAAGAGTCAAATTTCTTGTATCCTTGTCTAGGCGATTGCCTTAGACCATACAATGATTTCATGAGCCTGTAAACAAATTTCTTGTTGTGATTCTGAACGAACCCTTCAGGTTGTTCCATGTAGATCTCCTCATCCAAATCTCCATGTTAGAAAGCAGTCTTAACATCTAGCTGCTCCAACTCCAAATCAAGTAAAGCAACCAATGATAACACACTTCGAATTGAAACAATCTTAACAACTGGTGAAAAAATATCATGAAAGTCAATACCTTCTTTCTGAGAATATCCTTTCACAACCATCCTTTCTTTGTACCTTTCCACCTTATCTTCAACACCCTTCTTCACCTTTTAGACCCACTTGCAACCTACAGTTTTTTTGTCTCTTGGAAGTTCTAACAGGTCCCATGTGGCATTCTTATCTAATCCCTTCATTTCATCCTTCATTGATTCTTTCCATTTATCATTGTTAGAACCCTTCACAGCTTCCTGATAGCATGAAGGTTCATCATCATTAGTACTTAAAGAAACTGACGAAACAAAATCATCATACCTTCTTGGAGGATTTATGACCCGCATAGATCTCCTTAGGGAAGTTTGTGGCTCATCCACATTCTATTGATTCTTATCATCAACCATGTCTTCCTCTGCAGGAAATTCTTCATTAATGTCTTCAAGAACTTGTTCATGTTCACTTTCATTTTTATTTGAATTGGTTTCAAACTAAATCTGTTGATACTTGGGTACTTCTTCCTGTTTCATTTGAACATCTACATCTGATTTGATGAGAGATGATTCATCAAATATTACATCTCTGTTAATGGTGATCTTGTGGATAGTAGGATCCCACAACCTGTACCCCTTAATACCATCACCATATCCAACAAAGATAAGCCTTTTTTATTTTGGATCTAGTTTAGAACACTGATGTTTTGGAGTTAGAGCATAGGCTTCACAACCAAAAAAATTAAGATTAGAATAATTACAAGGGTGACCTTTCCATACCTCTTCAGGAATTTTTCACTCTATTGTTGTTGATGGTGATCGATTCACCAGATAACAAGTTGTAGTTATTGCTTCTACCCATAGTTCTTGCTGCAAGTTGATGTTACTTAGCATACTCCTTACTCTCTCTAGAAGACTCATGTTCTAGCGTTCAATAACTTTGTTTTGTTGAGGAGTATAGGGAGTAGTTTTATGCCTATCAATCCCAAACTCCTTGCAATAGTTATCAAATTCCATTGACGTAAATTCACCACCATTATTATTTCTTAAACATCTAATGGATCTACCAGTGCTCTTTTCCACTAAATCTCTAAACTGCTTGAAAACTGTAAATACATTAGCCTTACTTGTCAACATATAGAGCCAAACCTTTCTAGAGAAATCATCTATAAAAGTTACAAAATATGATGATCCTCTATATTAAATAGTAGGGGATGGTCCCCAAACATCATAATGGATATGATCAAGGACTCCTTCACTAGTGTGTCTTCCGGTTATAAATCTCTACCTATTATGTTTTCCATAAATGCAGTGCTTGCAAAAAACTAACGTTAAAGACTTTAGACTAGGAAGTAACTTGCGATCAGTTAATACCTTTAATCCTTGTTCGCTCATATGACCCAACCATTGATTCCACAGTCGAATAGACTCACTGTCTTTCTCGGATACCATTGTCGCATGCTCTGACTCGGTTCTTCCTTCTAACGGGAACATGTTAGCAACCTTCTTCTCTTTCATAACCAATAGGATTCCTTTGTAGACTTTCATAA
This sequence comes from Picea glauca, assembly GCA_000966675.3. Taxonomy (NCBI): domain Eukaryota; kingdom Viridiplantae; phylum Streptophyta; class Pinopsida; order Pinales; family Pinaceae; genus Picea; species Picea glauca. The sequence continues at coordinate 342,261 of JZKD02S1708062.1, forward strand.
CTCCACCTTGAACAATACTCTTATATTCTCTAGCGTCTAAGACTCCCAAATAAATTAGATTCTTCCTAAGCTCAGGTACATGTCTCACATTAGTTAGTATTTTAATAGTTCCGTGAAACATCTTAATTTGAATGCTACCAATTCCCACAACTTTACATGATATATCATTTCCCATGTAAACAACTCTATCATCTATACATTGGTGGGTAATAAACTAGTGTATATGAAGACACATGTGATTTGAAACACCAGAATCTAATAACCATTGTTGATAATGAAGTGAACCAATATTAATTGATAGAACTTCATCAGTCATACATGAACCTGTTGCTGAACATGTTACATTTTCATTTGCTTCCTTCATTTCTTTTGGAGGGTTGTCTTTGGAGGCTTGTTGTCTCTTTCAACAATCCTTCTTCAGGTGTCCAGATTTGCCACAAAACCAACACGTAAGCTTGCTCTTTTTTCCCTTCGACTTTGACCGAGAGAAATCTCTCTCACCTTGTCCTCTTTCTTTAGGTCTTCTTTTGACCATCATCACCTCAGATGTAGAGGTTTCTGAATTGGTTTTCTTCCTTGTTTCCTCATACAGCAGTGCTCCAACAATAACATCAAACTCAATACTTTCCATTGAACTGAAACTAATAGAGGTAACAAAGCGATCCCATGACATGGGCAAAGAAAAGAATAATGTAATTGCCTTATCTTTAGATTCGAATTTCACTCCCATGCTATCCAACTGGACTAAAAGAGTATTAAAAGTATTTAAATGATTAGTTATTTTCGTACCTTCCTTCATGCACAAACTATACAATTTCCTTTTCAGGACGATCATGTTCGTCAAGGATTTCGTCATATACAAGCTTTCCAGCTTCGTCCATAAACCAACTGTTGTCTTCTCTGAGACAATGTTGAACATAACATCATCGGCCAAACAAAGGTGTATGACACTTAGTGTGCTCGCATCAATCTCATCCCACTCATCATATGAAATGGTCATGGGTTTCTTTTCTTTTCCCAAAAGTGCCTTCACCATGCCTTGTTGCACAAGCAGATCGTGCATCTTCACCTTCTAGATCTTGAAATTGTTCTTGCATTGAACTTCTCAATTTCAAATTTGGCACTTTGAGTTTTCACCATTAGAAGCAGAAAAAATTCCAAAAAACACCACTGCTTATAATGACCAAGGCCCTTATAAAATAATGTAGAGGAATAAATGTATAAACCTCAAAAAAAACTTTAAAAGAAAAAAGTTTAATAAAAGGTTTAATGTGAGTTTAATATTAAATGTAATATCAAAATGTCAAGATGTCAATATATAAATCTCACCTTTTATTTAAAATAAAAAAAAGCTTTTATAAGCATTCACCTTCATCCTTAATTCATACCTTTCATACTTTCACCTCAGGACAAAGTGAATCCTTCAACTTTGATGCATATTCGCCCCAAAAAACAATTTTTACAACATACATACACCATACATACACCATACATTTTATGCATATTCTTTTAACCCGGTGCTGATTTGAATATTGAAAAATTTTGCAAGTGCAAAGGGAGATCAACACTCCCTTCAACTAGGGGCACCCAGCGCTAAGTTGGAAACAACGCTCCTCCTATCAGGCACGCGGATCCTCCACGGTTTGACATCACAGATCTTTGGAAACATCGCTCCTCCTATCAAGCACGTGGATCCTCTACTGTTTGACCTCACAGATCTCCAAACACAACTCTGATACCATTTGTTATATTTACAAATGCAGAAACACAAATATCACATGATAATCAATAATCACACACATATTATTAACAAAGAGATTTCACGTGTTTCACCCAAATATTGGGCTACATCCACCAAACATAGGCATCAGTTGTCTTCTTATTTAGATCATGGTGATTACAACAGCTCACTCACTCTCATCCTGCCTCTCCAAGCTTCATGGATTTATAGCAATATTTACACAGTTACATGAATTGCTGGCAATAAATGTTGCATTTCATTTTAGCAAATTTGTTTCAACAAATTAACAATATATGAGAGATTTATGAGATATTCCAATAAATAGTTGCACTACCGTATCCTATTCGAGTTCATGCAACAACCACCAGATCTTGCGTCCTATTCGTTGTCACTGCTTAACAAAATGTTGGTGTTGAGGGTGAAGGGGTCGATGCCATAGGCATGCTAGACCTGGGTGGCTGTAGTTAAGTGTGTGTTGTAAAAGGATGTCTTCCATAGTTATTTGTTAGGTTCACATCGTTAAGTGGTGTGTTAACATACCATTGTGTTGGATTGATATAGATAAATGTTCAATGAGCACCATGGATAGGTTCACGTGGTGCATTCACATGCTAGTGTGTTGGATTGATATACATAAACTTCCCATGAGCACTATGGTTGGATATTTTGGTTTCTTGATTCTCCACAAGATTGTCAATGGTTTAATCTATGTATCAATATTTGGCTAAGAGGTATTGTCGGTTCCCAATGGGTAATAGATATGACAATTTAAATTTGTGATATGGAGAATCACAACTCAAGAAGAGTGTTGACAACAAAAAGAATGATGAAGTTGAGAGAGACTCTTCCATACAAAGAACACATGTGGACTGGTGAAAGAAGGAAGCCCACTAGGTTTGTACTAGTGAACATTGAAGAAGAAAAATAAACATGTATTCATTAAAGAGAGTTAGAATATTAACGTATACATGTGACATGATGTAATCATGGAGCCCATGATAACATGAACTGTGTGAGTAAGTTGCAAGTATTGCACTCCAACTTAAAGATTTAGTTGAGAACATGGCTAAAAAAGATAAGGAGATAAGGTCATGCTAAAGTTCTGATAGTGGATTGATTGAATCAGAGTCCTTGATCTCTAAACCAAAACAATAGTTAAGCTCTCCTTTGTATTGTATAAATAAGTATGTTTTGTAAAAAGTAATTTTTTGTATGCTCTTTCTCATGGTCTTCCAAATCTTTAATTCATACTCCACCAATAAATCTATATTAAAACCTTATTCTACCAGAACAAAAATATAAAAAACAACTATACAACATACTCCACCAATAAATCAATATTAAAACCCTATATTACCAACTTATAAATCTGAAACTTATGATTTAGAAATATATATGCATTTATACTCCACCAATAAATCCATATCAAAACCCATTTTACCAGCATACTCCAGTAAGTTTGATAATTGAATAGTGTGTTGTATGGATGTATTTATTTCTCAAGATTAAAACCCCAAATTACCAAACTATGAAAACTATAAATATGAGAAATAAATACATCCATACAACACACTATTCAATTATCAAACTTACTTCGTCATCCTATCTCATAGGAATTTTCTCTAGACCTAAATAAAAATATACTTCATAAAAATATGAGAATCCTTCAATACATTTCTGGGACATTAAAACCTCAAATTACCAAACTATGAAAACTATAAATATGAGAAATAAATACATCCATACAACACACTATTCAATTATCAAACTTACTTCCTCATCCTATCTCATAGGAATTTTCTCTAGACCTAAATAAAAATATACTTCATAAAAATATGAGAATCCTTCAATACATTTCTGGGACATTCAATCTTACTAACATAATCTTTAATTGATGGCACACTTGAATATTGCATAACAAGGAAAACAACACAGTGAGGCTACGCTCACTTCTGTATTATTCAATGAAAACGGATTACATCCTTATATAGGAAAAGAATCGACCGAGTCAGTTACATGCAAACCAAAGACAACTAGATTCTTAACTAAGAATTGACTCTTAACACGCCTACAACTGACTCTCACAACTAAATCTTATAACTGGTGCTTACAATTGGCACTTACAACTGACGCTTTCTCCATTATTTCCAAGTCTCCCCCTTAATGGAGAATGGATTGACTTCTACGCCTAACATCTCCCTAAACAGTTCAAACTTAATCTTTCCAAGAGGCTTAGTGAAAATGTCAGCAACATTTTCACTAGTATTACAATACACAAGAGTTATTTCATTTGATTGCAACTTTTCTCGAACAAAATGATACTGAGCTTCAACATGCTTTGTCCTTGCATGAAAAATTGCATTCTTCGCAATATTGATTGAATTTTGATTATCACATATGATCATTGTAGGTTCCTTTCGTTCTTCTCCAACATCTTGAAGAAGTCTTCTTAACCAAACAGCTTCACAAGTTGCTGCACACAAGGCTTTATATTTTGCCTCGGTAGAAGGAAAAGATACAGTAGGCTTCTTTTTACTGCTCCATGAAACAACCCCGGATCCAATGCTGAACGCATATCCAGTGGTTGATCTTTGATCATCCAGATTGCCAGCCTAATCAGAATCTGAATAACCTGTCAACTCAACATTAAATGCATCAGTATATTTAATACCATAATCAAGTGTACCTTTTAGATACTTGAGTACTGCCTTTGCTGCATTCCAATGGATTTCATGAGGTTTCGCCATGAACTGACTTAACACACTCACAAAATATGAAATATCAGGTCTGGTTGTGGTGAGATAATTTAGACTACCCACCATTTGTCTATACACAGTGCCATTCACCTCCTTCGAACCATCATCACAAGACAGTTTCACATTCTATTGCATGGGAACAATAGAAGACTTACACTGATCCATTTTAAATCTCTTAAGTA
>JZKD02S1708062.1:361230-385029 GCA_000966675.3 Picea glauca
CCACTAATTTATTCCCATTCAACATGTGTGTGTATGTGTGTTTGTGCGTGTACATATGCACATTGAATGAGAAGGAATTAGTAGGATCAACACACAATGCACACAAATATGTACTTGATGGAAACTCTCTGCAAATAATTTTATTTCTCATAATATATACATGTGAGAAGGAAGCTCATACAATTAGAATATTCTCAATATTAAACATATGCAATGCTCAAACGATAGAAAATAATTATATATCATCACTTGAAGCCATTTGGTTTTAGACTCAAAATATAGACAAGAGGGTAATCTCATAGACTAGTAAGATTTCTTGGAAGCTTTAATGGCATGGAGGGAATAAACCATAGCAACCCAAATATGTATTCCAAAAGCTCAGACCTTAGACTCACACTAGACTTTAGAATAATTCTCTAATTCCCTCCCAACATGTAATTCTCCAAATGAGGAGTGGGGGCTTATCTTTATATTCTTTCACCTAATAGTATTTATTGAGAGAACTGGCATTTGGAAGTTCATTGACATGATTGAAGTACTTTATATACACGAGGGAACCTTTGGGACTACCAAGATATTATCTCATCCCTTAAGAGTCGAGGGACATGAGGGGACCCCTTGGAATCATTGTACTTAACACTTTACAAAATGGAACTATATGTGGGCCACAACACTTCCTTAAATATGCAATAAATACAAAGTGGAGTAGAGTGGAACATGATACGTTATGTAATGACATCTAATTAGTACTTGGAGTATCTAACGGATAGCCATACCATGGATTGTTATCATTATTATTACATGACTAGTAGTTTGAATTGTTGGAGTTACTTCACACACACCTAGGATTCCTTTTTCCTAAGGTTTTTCCTTGTTTATTATTCATAATTAGTCATTATCCAGTCTCCTATATTTTAGGGGAGAATATTCCACTTGGAGAATATTCTCTTCAATTGACACTTCAACTTGACTAGTCGAGTTGAGTCTAGATGCTCCATTGGTTTTGTCACCATGCAACAATGGGATCATCACCATGCTAATGCACACTTGCCTTGGTTTCATCGCCAAAATGGCACATTACCCTTGATTCCTTTATCTACTCCTCACTACACTTTGTTTCAGACAGTTAACTGAAGACTGGTTGACTAGTTAACTCAGCTAGGTGGCAATTCACTCCTATAACTGCCTGAGAGACTAGAATAGGTGGCTATGGTCTGTGTCCAGATCAATCTAGACCACCACTATGGTGAATTGGTTCTACTCTAGTGCGCATTCATTGATTTATACAAAGTATATCATGTGTAAATTATTCATTACAGTTAATGAGAATTCTTATATTCTTTCTCTCCTTCTTCTTATTTCTCAATTTCTCTTTGCAAATGTGTGTAGTATTTTATAGCTAGATCTATTATGTGTAGGTTCAACACATTTACATGGTATCATAGCCAATGGAATGCTAAGCAAAATCTACACCAAAACTTTTTGCAGGTACAAAAGATTGAAGACAACAAAAAGATGGATTTCCCAAAAGAATTCATTCTTACACCTTACAATTACTTTGCATGGAAGGAGAGAATAGTCACACATCTATAAACTAGAGGATTGTACATGTTAACCTTGAATACAGACACAAAACCAACATCAGCCATAGAAAAATCCAAGTACTTAAATCAAATGGATGAAGCATTCGAAACAATTTGCAGTCGTATTTCTCCCGATCTCCTTTTTCACATATCTTCCTGTAAGACTTCCAATGAAGCCTAAACCACCTTGGAAGGTCTCTTTGGAAAATAGGATGAGATGAGGGGACACATGTTGGAAGTGGAATTTCTCACATTGGATCCAAAAAGCTTCGACAATATCCAAGATTTCTTTACAAAATTCAAGGATTTACTGTCACAACTTGAAGCTTGCGAGGTTGATAAATCTAAGGAGGAGAAACAAATGGTTCTCACCATTCTCTCCAAACTTGGTCCCAAATTCTCTATGTTCATGTCCACATTCCATTCAGTCAGATTCACCTCTCGATCCACTTGGAATATGCCTTCTCTTGTTAACTTTATCAAATCCCTGACACAAGAGAAAACCAAGCTCATCGACATGGGAAAAATCAAAGGCCCAAAGGCGCATTCACTTACTATGGAATATGGCAGCCATCAATATAAAAAATCTAAAGATAAATACAAAAGGAAATCCCATGCACATACGAAGAAGGAAGGGTACAAAAAATCCTTCACCGATGCCTCCAAATACAAAAGTGGATAAGGAAGAAAAGGGGAGAAATGCACGTACTGCCACAAAGGATTCCATCTAGAATACACATAAATGTAGAAACAAATAGATCTAATGACTCAAATACTTCAGCAAAAAAACCTTGGAGATTGCATTGTTGAGGGTGCCAAGAAAAAGAAGCCAGAAGATCAGAATCCCAAGAAAGACAATTCTAGCCATGCCTTGATTATCATCAACTCCTCTCTCGATGCTTGGATCATAGATTCAGGGGTATCACATCACATGGCTACCTCAAAAGTAGTGTATTCTTATTTGGATGCATGGAAAGGTCTTCCTATTCTTATGGAGGAAAACTCTTCAGTCAAAGTCACCGGAAAAGGAATTATTGAATTCACCAACAAAAGCTTCGAGAATGTGCTGCACGTTCCCAAACTTTCCGCCAACCTTCTCTCTGTGTATCAGATGATGAATTCTAGCAATGGTAAGAAATTCATATTTGCACCAAATGCAGTGGACATCTATGACATGCAAACCAACTTCAGGGTTGCTACTGGTGATGTAAATCATCAATCTAGATTATATACATTTTCTAAGTTTATTGAACAAGATTATGCTTTAGTGCTTACCCATGCTGATGAAAGTAGTAGGATATGGCACACAAGGTTTGGACATTTGAATTATATATATATGCAATAGGTTAGCAAGCAAATATTGGTTGATGGTATACTAGACATCCATTTTTCCAAGGGAGTATGTGAGGGATTTGTTCTTTGAAAACACCCTCAAGAGAAATTCGACAAAGGAATGTCTCAGAGAGCTTCTGTGCCTTTAGATATGATTCATAGTGACCTGATGGGTCCTTTTATGCATCTATCTATCAGCAAGGTGAGGTTTTTTCTCATTTGTGTTGAAGATTTCTCACGTTTTCCATGAATTTACTTTCTCAGGAAAAAATATGAGGTATTTCAACACCTCAAAGATTTCAAAGCCCTGATTGAGACATATTTTGAAAAGAAAATCAAAGTTTTTTGAACTGATAATAGGGGAGAGTATGTCAATCATGAGATCCATAATATTTTCCATGAGGAAGGGATTCAGTTGCAGCACACAGTTCCCTATACTCCGCAAAAAAATGGAGTTGTTGAGCGGAAAAATAGATCTCTAAAGGAGATGGCATCTTGGATGCTGCATGCAAAGTCACTACCATAGAGACTATGGGCCGAAGCACTTAGTTGTGCAACATACATGCAAAACAGATCTTTCCATAGATCTATCAAGGATAAGACCCCCTATGAGGCTTGGAGCAACCTCAAATCGGAAGTGACCCACTTTTGTATTTTTTGTTCACGTGCATGGGCTCAGATTCCCTTTTAAAAGAGAAAGGCACTTGATCCACAGAGAAATGAGTGTATCTTTGTTGGATACCCCAATGATGTGAATGGATATAGACTTATTTATCTTTCTTCGGACCAACTCATCATTGAGCGAAGTGTCCAATTAGAGGAAAGTGTCTCGCATGTACCTCAACAGTTGCATGCAAACACCATCATTCTTCCACCTATATGAGATGATGAGCATGCACATGTTGAATCTTCTTCAGATGAGAGTTCTAATTCATAGGAATTAGATGATTCAGATATAGATTCAATACAGTCAAATGAAGAGTCAGAGCATCCAGATGCAGTTGCAGAGCTGGAGTAGAGGCCCAAGTGGGGACAAACTACTCTTCAGGATGTAGGAGATCTCGTTGGTGATCCAGCCACTACTAGGAGGACTTGATCTGATTTTGAGGAGCTTCCTATTGCATTCACTGCCACTGAACCATTTCCCTCAAGACATTTTTTCTTGGTTCAGTCTTCAAATCCAATATTGGCGTAGTTTCCAGGTTCATGCAGGAGCCGCATGAGCTACATTGAAAGGTTGCAAAGCATATCCTTCAATACTTACAGAGAACCATCACCTTTGAGATTCATTATGCAACAAAATCTACATTAGATCTCATCAAGTTCACTGATTTTGGCTGAGCTGGCGATAACACTAATCACATGTCCACATCTTGGTACTCACTCAGTCTTGGTTTTGGGACTATTAGTTCGTTGAGAAAGAAGCAAGCTCCCATTTCTCTATCTTCATTCGAGGCAAAGTATAGAGGGGTAGTTAACATAACCATTCAGGCTATGTGGCTACAACATTTTCTCATTGAGTTGGGCATTTAGTTTCATCGGTCGATTGTCATATGGTGTGGCAACTAGAGCACTCTGAAGTTCTACAGAGATCCAGTTTAGAGGCAGTGAACGAGACACATCGAGATCCACATGCACTAAATCCAGGACTTAGTACACGAGGGTATCATCGACCTATAATTGTGTCCTTCAGCAGAACAAATGACAAACATCTTCATGAAGCCCTTCACTCAGTATAAGTTCCATTCTCTGTGAAGTCGTCTTGGAGTGAATGACACAGTTTCCTAGCAACTGTAGTTCTTAGTTTTACATGCATTCTACCTTAAGTGGGGGTTTTTCCCATGAGGTTTTCCCTCTTTCCTTTCTTTATTTTTAGTGTATCTTTTGTATTTGGGTACCTAACATGGCCTCATTGTCGGGACCCATTATTTATTTTCACCATAGTGATGTTCAAGGGGGGTGTTGGAGTTGCTTCACACACACCTAGGATTTATTTTTCCTAAGTTTTTTCATTTTTTATTAGTCATAATTAGTCATTATCTAGTCTCCTATATTTAAGGGGAGAATATTTCACCTGGAGAATATTCTCTTTAGTTGACACTTCAGTTTGACTAGTTGAGTTGAGTCTAGATGCTCCATTGGTTTTGTCACCGTGCAACATTGGGATCATCACCATGCTAATGCGCACTTGCCTTGGTTTCATCACCATGCATTACCCTTGATTCCTTGATCTACTCCTTACTACACTATGTTTCAGTCAGTTAATTGAAGACCGATTGACTAGTTAACTTAGCTAGGTGGAAGTTCACTCCCGTAACTACCTGAGAGACTAGACTAGGTGGCACTTCACTCCTGTAATTGTTGGCGTGTGTCTAGATCACTCTAGACTACCACTATGGCACATTGGTTCTCCTCCAGTGTGCATTCATTGAGTTATATAGAGTATATCATGTATAAATTATTCATTACGGTTAATGATAATTCTTCCATTCTTTCCCTCCTTTTTCTTTCTCAATTTCTCTCTGCAAATGTGTGTCATATTTTCTAGCTAGATCTATTATGTGCAGGTTCAACACATTTAGAAGAATTACATTTGTTATCACCTGAAAACCACTCACAAAGATATACAAGTGATCTCCAGAAGGCTCCTCAGATCAATACACAATGTTGCATACTCATGGCATTAGTACACCACCTTTAACAGAACAAAAACTATACAAAGTGGACTTTTATATCTTTCACATGACTCAACAATCTATATTTTTGTGTGATCTGTGCATACCCATGCGACTGCTCCTTCAAAATTCACACGGATTGAAAATAAGTGGTGTTTCAACAACTTTTGGCTCATTAATGACAAAGAATCGCATCAAGAGTAACTTCTAGATGAAGGACTAAGAGGCCTCGAGCCCATGGGAATTTAAGAATTTTACTATGAGTGGTTTATGCCCACTCATTCCTGGGAAGCTACACCCAAGTGGCCTTTCCTTTCCCATTTGGAACTAGTTTTTACCAATATTGTTTGAGGCTTATAAAAAGAAGCCATTGGCATGCACAAAACCAATAGAAGCCATAGAAAAATTATGATGTTTGCATGAGATTATAGAATCATTTTTTTCTCACAATACCTTTCATTCATAAGCATTATATATTGGTGTATTAAACCTATCACTAAGATCATGGTCTTCCAAATGTTTAATTTGGTAGTAGAGATCATTGAGCTCATATTTGTATTGTATAAATAGTTATGTTTTGTAATGCAATAAACAAAAATTAATTTTTTGTATGCTCTTTCTCATGGTCCTCCAAATATTTAATTTGGTATCAGAGATCACAGATCATCTTGGCTTGACTCCCTCATGGGAGAGAATAGGAAGATGAGAGTAATGAGGATTTAGTCACATGTAAAATTATTCGTAGGAGTGGTAGAGAAAGTATGATCAAGATGTAGAAGTTGTTGGTTTCTCTACGCTAGAATGCGTGTTTGAAAATTTGTTGTAGAGTGTGCCATGTCAATAATTGAAAGTTTGATGGCACAAATCTTATGTCAATAATTGAAAGTTTGGTGGCACAAAGCTTATGTCAATTGCAGATTCCCTTTGCTCGTCGAAGTGTCTGGGCTGAAATGATGGTAGATAATTGGAAGTATGATGGCACCAAACTTATCTCAATTGCAGATTCCCTTCATTCATCGACGTGGCTAACTACCCCTACCTATCTCCATGTACATAGACAGAGAAATGCCTCTTTTCCACAACCCTTTGAGTGCAAAAAAAACATGGAAAAACCTCATTCTTTGTACCCTGCATATCTGTCTCTGTAATTCACGCCATCTGCGTTAGTATCAAGGAAATCCATAGATTGATGACTACACATTAATGCCAAGCTCAGTCAAATTTTGAATTTAGCAAAGGTGCGAAATATCCACACACACATTCAAATTCAGATTTTGAATGTATAAACCTACCCAACCTAGGTTTGGCCAAGAGGAAGAAGATATATTAGTTCATAATATTCAAGATTGATGAAAAATTGAACCATGTCATAGTAGATAAACTCGGTGGCCTTGCTGAGAACTATGATAGCTTTACTGCTTCTCTTCCCAAGACAAAGTGTAGATACGAGGTCTATGACTTTGATTTTTTCACTGAAGTCAACTAGCAAAAGAGAGAAATAATCTTCATTTCGTGGTAAGTAAGATCCTGATTATGAAGTGGTTATTTTAACTATATTTTATGTTGTTTTTCTCTTCAACGTGCCCTTTCAAATTCATGGGTTTTGATGTGCAGAAAAAAATATGCAGGTCTCCTGACTCTTCAAGGGTGAGGAACAAGATGTTGTACATGCAAGCTCCATGGACAAGTTTAGGAGAGAGTTGGATGGTTTCCACCGTGAAGTGCAAAAAACATATCCCACTAAGTTGGACATTGACGTCAAAAGAGAGAATGCCCGATGATGTCTTATTATTGCTACATATTTATGCTCAATGTGGAGCTGGTTTCAGTTATGGTCTGTATGAGAACATTTGTTATATTTTGTTGGAAATTGTTAAGTTTGGTTGGCCAACATATAAGTATATCTACTATTCAACAACTAACATGTTGGTTTTATGGCATAACATGTGAGATTAACATGTGGATGAGCTGATGTATTTCTGTAACATTAGTTGCTTTTTAATTTTATTTGATTAGTTGCGACGAATACTTAGTTTACACAATTGTTTATTCAACTTTAGTTCCTCCAAATAGTAGCTCTAAATCAGTAATATTGTTGTGTCAAATTCAACAGTGATGTTTCTTTTTTTTCTACCAGATAGATTTTTCATATTATTGATTGTTTTTAGTATATAATCTTTCATTGACCAGTGAAAATGCCAAAAATACAAAACCTCTTGATGTAGATATTCTCAATGGACCACCATATTCAATCTTTTTCTTTTATAAGTTTGTAAATGATATTTTGTAACATGTGACTCTCTCTTGTCCTTGGTTGGGTAGCATGTTTTCTATCCTCCCTACTCAGATTCAATTCACTCAAAGTGGATATATTGACCCCTTGTAATAAGGTTGGAAGGATAGATGTCCATTCCAGTGGGCTTCGGGATACCTTGGCTCTTGCTAAGTCACAAGTTATTGAAAGTAGGCTTGATCTAAGGCCTAACCAAGATCAAACCTATTCTCATGGTTAAGTAGCAAGTTATTGCAAGTAGGCTTGATCTCAAGTTATTGCAAGTAGGTTTGATCTCAAGTTATTGCAGGTAGGCTTGATCTCAGGCCTAGCCGAGATCAAACATATTCCCATGGTTTTAAAAAAAATGTGATTCTCTCTTATCCCTCTTGTTTTGGGTTTGGATTTTAATAGTTAGATTATAATAGAATGTTCATTCATAGCTTAGAAAATTTACAACCACTAGAACACTTTATATAACACCTCGTACATTTATCTTACCTTAAAATGACTCCAGATATCATAATTTCAAAAGTCTCAACAATGCTGAAAAATAACACTCAACATTAAAGAGTCATCTAAAAGGATGATGAATTTAGCCCATGTTTACCTTTTAATATTTGTAATCCCTTTCAATATTTGTAATACAAAGGTTCATTGTTTAAACATGGAATACCTAAAATTGTTATTAATGATTAGCATGAACACTAAAATATTCAAATACAAAAAATCTATTTAATGGTTTGGATATCAAACTTTTAGTATGATTTTGCATGATTCAAAATTTATAAATAAAATATATATTATTTGATTTTTTTTTATAAAAATAATTGATTAATAATAATTTTTTTAATTATTATAAATTATTAATTAATAATATACAAAAATTTAATTAATATTTTATTATTTATACAATTATTTATATAAAAATTCTACAAATTAACTTCTAACATTGTCACTTTTAACATTGTCTGTTTGTAATTTCCAGTACTTGTGTGTTTGTAGTCCAAATCAAACTTGAGAAGATAATATGAAAAACATTCTTTAAACATTAATACATTGTACAACTTATTTTGTTATGTAAAGTATTTATTCTTTAGTATTAATTTAAAAAAATAAATAAATTTTTTAATGTATATTTTAATTAAGTATATAAAAATTATTTAAATTGTTATTAGCTGTATACATTAATGTTAAATTATTTTAATATACAATAAATTTATTCAATAACATTAAAATATAATAAATATATAAATATTCACTCTAAAATAAATTAAATTAACTTTAACATTTTGTTGTTTAAGAATTACTTCTACGGATTGAAACATTTTGTTGTTTAAGAATTATTAAACATTTTGTTGTTTATGAATTACATATATGGATTGAAATATTTAGACTAATATATAAAAAACTTATATATCACTTCTTATAAACTATCCATTTTTATAAAGTTTCTACAAATTATTACAAATAGCTTTTAACAATTCGGATTTTAAATTTAAGAAGATGACATGAAGGCTAGTGAACCATTTTATAGTTTTTAATAATGTGTGTTTGTATTCCTAATCAAGCTTAAAGATGACATGAATTGACTAGTCAACAACTTACATTAATAATATTGAAATACTCAACATAAACTCAATAACTAATTGGTAAAAAATAAGAATAATCATCCATTCTTATAAAGTTTCTAAAAATTAGCTTTTAACAATTTGCGTTTGTATTCCTAAAACTTAAGAAGATGACATGAAGGCTAGTGAACCATTTTATAGCTTTTAGAATTGACTACTCAACAACATACATCAATAATATTGGAATACTCAAAATAAACTTAATAACTAATTGGTAAAAAATAAGAATATTATATACCACAAACTTTAAAATATTAAAAATAACTAATTAATATATCCAATATAGTTAATTAGTAAAAATTAATTACTTAAAAACAACTTTACAATTCTTTTTACTTGTAATAAGGTGCCATGGGACAAGCCCTATACCCTTTTGTTTTATCTTCTACAAGGAAAGATTTGAATCATGGTGAGATTATTATATCATACATTCTTATTACATTAAACAATGTAAACATCTCTATAAGTTCAAGATAAACAACGTAAACATATCTATAGGTTTAAGATAGACATTTGTGTCCCTCACTATAGGAGGGGGATTTCCCAAAATGAGGGAATGAAGACCACTTAGAAAATAAACAAGAGTGAGGTGATGGAAATACATGTAACAAGATTTCTTAAGATTGAGAAATCAAGACCACCTAGAAAACAAACAAGAGTGAAGTGACATAAATAGATGTAATTAGATTTCTCAATATGAGGCAATGAAGATTACCTAGAAAATAAACAAGAGTGAGGTGACACAAATATATGTAATGGGATTTCTCAAGATGAGGCAATGAAGACCACCTAGAAAATAAACAATAGTGAGGTGTCACAAATACATGTGATGGGATTTCCAAATATGAGGCAATGAAGATGATCCATATTTTATGAGCAAAAAAGAATGAATATAGATTATTATCAAAAGATGCTTAACACAGAATAACATATATACAGTAAAAATTGGTTTCTATTCAATAAGGAAATAAGATGAAACTATAAAATGCAGCGGAAAACAAACTTGTTAGAATGGTGGTGACTTATCTCTGAGAAGAGATGTGATGACTGTGCTCATTCGCAAGAAGATGATTACAATGAGGCTCTCAATCCCTTTTTACAATAAACAAGAATCTCAAAAACCCTAGACATCCAAAAACCTAACCCTAGGAGATGAAGCACCAAAATTCATGTGGGCCACGTTTGGGTAAGTTAGTACATCAACTTCTCGGGGTTGTAATTTTTTCATACGATCTATGTTTTAGGCACACAATAACCCATTGGAAAGGTCTATCTGAGGACTACACATGTTGCATGTGGTGTCTTAAGTCAGGGACCCAAAAACTAGGAAAAAAACTATCGAACTAGAAAACTTCCAAAATGAGCCAGTTGGAATAGGTTGGAGGCCACTAACATCCATATGAATTAGAAGACCACCTAGAAAATAAACAAGAATGAGGTGAAAAAAATACATGTAATCTCTTTTCAATGAGGTGGGAAAAGTCGTATGCTCGTGAAACGTGTCAAAGCATAGTACAATATGAGATCGTGGCAATAGGGGCCATGTTTGAATACATTAGAAAAATGAATGTTGGTTCCATTTGAACACATGTGAGGAAAAAATGGCACCCGGGGGGTGGAGAACTACAAAACAGAAAAGGAGTTCCACTAGCATGTGGGATCAAACCATGCAAGGGACCACCTAAAGGGTGACTTCCACTTGAGGGATCCAAATAATGATGAAAGGTAATACATGGAAAGGGGTCATAACTTGATCTAGAACACTGAAACTATCAATGTGTACGATTCATCATGATCTCAAGATGAGATGAAGTCCAACATGTGAGAAACGATTAGCTCAAAGAGAAATTGCTGTGTGCAATTTGTGACAAAGGTGTACAAAAGACTCTAACTTATGGTTGTGAATCAAGAACGAGTAATAAAGGTTTTAAGAGCTAAGCTACATCTATGATTCCCAAAATTACATTATTCATGACATAAATGGAAGAACACATGAAAGGAAACTAATAACATCAAGAAAAATTTAGAAAGAATGAAAGAATAATTCCATTACCAAACATATAAGACCAAGATGACACATCTGAAGTGATCTTAAAGAAGGAAATAGATTCCAAAACCTTTCCTTGGTGTATGTAACACACCCACTATCATAATTTAAAAAAAAATTGGGTTAATCTCCCACAAATGAGAAATCTCCAGAAACCTGCATTTTCGAAATGCCAATCCCTGGTTCAATATCGGGATTCGGGGTTTCGGAGGTTGCGGTGTCAAGGGTCCCTGTCCTCTCGAATCCCCGATCGTCGATGGAACAAAATTTCCGATGCGCCCCTTGGTTGCCTCAGCCCCGCTTGGCTAAGCCTTTGGTCCCTACGACCGGTTCCTATATGACTGCAGTCGTATAACCTCCCATCGGGGTTTCGACATTGGTGACGACGCAAAACACATGTCCCCGGGACTCGCGATTTCCCGATGCCCGATGAAGCCCTCTTGTGGAGCTTTCACCAATGGCACTAGATGACTGCCACGCGTCCTCGAAATGAACGGTTTAGACCTCGTCGGGAAATCGCGGATCGCGATTTCCTGTTGCTCACTTTCTTTACCCTCGAAAACTCCGATATCCCGATCCCCGGGTTGGCTGACCGCTGGCCTCCACTTTGCCTCTGTCCTCCTCCTCTGCTGCGATGACAGCTGGCCCCCACTCATCGGGGTTTCACGGATCGCGAATTCTCGATGCATAAACCGCTTGTCACCAGGATCCCCGATTCTCCGATGAACAAAACTCCGATGGTGCCCAATCCTTTGCCACCTATCCTTGCAGATGGACGGACCGGATTTACTCTCGGGGTTTCAGGACTTATGATGTCCTAAACTCCTTGTCCTCAGGAAATCTGATTTCCCGATCTGCGACTTTCATCCGATCCTTGACACCTGTCCTGTGTGAACGGACGGCTCAGATATCGTCGGGGTTTTCACTTGGATTTTCCCGATCACTTGTCCACGGAAATGCCGATTTCCCGATGGCTAATACTCCGACCCACTCCGAATCTCCGACACCTGTTCCTCAAATGGACGATTCAGATTGTATCGGAAAATCGCGTATCGCGGTTCCTTTGTGCACAAGTTGCACGACTCCAGAAATCCCGATACCCCGAACTCCGACTCTCTGGGATCCTCTTCCACGTGTTCCTGCTGTTAGACGGCTCAAATCCTATCAAAAAATCGCGTATCGCGATTTCATTATGTATGAGTCTTTTGTTTCCGGAAACCCCGATTTCCCGATCCCCGACTTTACGGGATCTCCTGACACGTGTAATGCACAATGGACGGTCCATATCTGATCGAGAAATCGCGTATCACAATTTCAATATGTAACGGTTCTATACTCCCCAAATCTCTGATGGTAAAAATCCCGACGCCTCCCAAACGCTGACACGTGTTCTGCTGAGATCAACGGCTAGGATCCGTTCTCGGGATTTCGAGGATCATAAGGTCTCGATTCTCAGACTCAACAAAACCCCGATGACCCTGTTGTCCCGATAACTTCTCCGGGATGTTGATACGTGTCCTTCCGAGATCAACGGCTAGGACTCTTCCTCTGCACACTAGAGTTTAACTCCGGTGCATCTTCTCGAGATCTGACGGTTGTCGGGACTATGATCTAAGATCTGACGGTCCAGATCATTTCCTCACATGACTACCTCTACGCTTAACCCCTGCGCCACTTCTCTAGATCCAACGACTGATGGGTAATTGGACCGAGATCTAACGGTCTAGATTCGTTCTTTTGGGTTTTGGAGTTTACGATCCCAATTTCTTGTTTCTCACGATGATAGAGGACAAAGGGTCAAGGTATGTAACGCCTTTGTTACTTCCGTCAATCTAATGGTCATGAGTGACTATGGGTCCTCCGACGAGATCTCATCCGTCGACTTATTTCATCTCACAACACTACTATCCTGGAACCTTAACAAGATCGTTCCTCTTTGTACAGGGTTAATAAGGCCTGTGCGTTCGAATCCTTATTCTGGGTTCTTGGTGAACCTTTCCGAGGAGGGAATCTCTGTGAAGAGATCCTTACCGGGGCATTCCCGGAAGTATATAAAGGGAGATAGCTTTTCGAGAGCGGCTAGGCATGATTAGATTCAGTTATCAACATAAGTCAAGCACGGTTTCCTCGGTGTTAAGCATATATCAACTCATTCATATCAAGCACTACACGGTCATTCTCATGCCGAAATCATTTATAATTTCACAAGTTCTATGAGCTAACATCTACTCCATATTAACAATTGTTGTACAGACAATTCCATCACAGGAAACATTTACAATTCCACAAGCCCATGAACATATGTGACAACATATAAATTTCAAATTGCAGTATAAGCAAAACACTTATAAGAGATAACTTCAGCAATAGAAGCAACTATTGAGAGGGGTGCTCATTTCCTCCCAACTGTAGGCGTAGTGGCTCCTAATGGATTTACCACTAGCCACCCCCGAGCTGAGACCACGATGTCCTGAGACCTGCGTCTCTCTGTCTGCCAGCGTCCAGGAGCGAAGGTTGCAATCCCCTCCTCTCTGCGATCACTCACTCTACATAGAACTACCAGAGTTCCCCTCGCGTCTGCCCTTTTCAATCGCTTCTGCCATACGCCTTATCCTCTCGTGAGGTTGCGTGTGGCGCGATTACCCTCACGCTGGTCAGTCATGATGGCTCTACGGATAGGCGATTCACCTCCCCATCCCTCATCAAGCCATCAACCTACCAGCCTGCAAGGCATTTATTTCAGGGCTAGCGAGCCGCTTTTGGTTCTCCGGGCCAGTGGAGTCCAAATATGGTCTTTTATTCTTGGTGGAAGTTAACGCCCCTTTTTCAAAGTGCCCTCCACCACCATCGTGGTCTCTTTTCTGCACATCCCCTCTCAGCAGTTCTGCAATAAATTCAAACTATCATTTACATTCATTGACCTCTTCCTGCAGGTCCATTTACAACACATATTCATACTTATGATTTTTTGCCATAGTCCTTGGCCAGTTCAATTATATTTACAATCTGGGGGAAACAGGGTGTTACAGTGTATGTATAATCCCCTCCTTGGTGTGTGAGCAAGGTACCTAGACAAGAAACTCCCTCAAGAGGAAAAGGTCCTTAAGAATCTGGTGAAATTTAAAAAACATAACCTTAATGCCAGTGTGGATGGATTTAGATGCACTGACTTGAAGGATTTATTTATAGGGAAAATAGAGATTAAACCCACTTGACATAGTCTTCAAACAACTATTAAAGATGACCAAATCAAGGTTAACAATAGAAATTAGGGTTTAGATGGTCCACATATAACCAACTTCCCATTTTGGCAAATATAGCCTAGAAACAGTCAAAATTGGCTTTTTGGTAGAGCATGCAGCTTTTGTGGATATTATTTGCGATGTCTGAGAGCATTTTGACTTTGCAATTTCTGGTGCATTAGAGGCCATATGGTGGTGGAAAATGGTTGAAATGGAGGTTAAGCATTCAATAGTGGGTAATTGGGTTTAGCTCATGTGGTTGGGAGGAATGATTGTTATCCTTACCACTTGAGTTCAATTCTAGTAAGTGACATGTTGAACTCATAATGATTATATTGTTGTAATGGTTTCAAGCCTTTTTGTTAAACGATACAGATTACCCTGGTTACCATCCTCAAAATGAGGGGAAATACTTGGAGTTTATTTTGATCTTTGTAACCTGGAAAAAAATCATGTCAATAATGATATATTTCAATAATAGTGTTGGGCTTTGTAACCTGGGAAAAAAAACATATGTGCTAGAAAACCATGGGCTAGGAAAATGAGACAAAATAGAGTCTCCACACAATACAAAATGATGATGGAGAAAAGGTTCAATAGTACAACACAATGAGATGATCAATCCTACATGCACATGCTTTGATCAAAAGATAGGTCCAACATAGAAGCATCATGAGTGCAACTAAAGAAGCACGAGCTTCTAGAGTGGTGTTAATAGCATAGTTTCTACCTGCCATGACCACTTCTTGTTGAGCACGAGGAAGCGGTTGGAGAGGACACAAAGTTCTTCCTCTTCGACTAGTCCTCGACTTGTCCATATTTCCTCATATATTGCCTATGTTTTCTCTAAGCCTTAGGTGCAAGCTTCACAACTGAGAGTGCCAATATATCGATAAGTGCAAGTCACCTCTCAAGCCAACTACTCGTCCAAGGCTAACAGAGCATCGAGTCCCCGTGATTGTGACACTGGACCATGAAATTGTCGAGTTGTAGAAAAAACAAGCTTGTTTGCATACTTCGGTTGTCTCCCTTCCTCATATTGCTCAGTCCTCAAGTTAGTGTACCAGTGAATTTACTGTGCTTTGAATTCCCTTGCATTCGGCCTACATCCTCGAATTCAGGCCCGTGTGGGGAGTGACCATGGAGGATTGTAATCGCCTGCCAAACGTGGTGATGACCAGACACGGTGTCGAGATGTGTGAAGATATCTTCTGCGATGAACTTCATAACTAACTTGCAAATATCGTTCGAATGTCAGCTAGGTCATTATGAATGTTCGAACCATCACATTAATACTCTGCATGTGGGGGATGGGAAGTAGATCAATGTGTGGCATTAGGGTGTTCACCATCCCTCCACATGGTGTCACTGGCCCTTGGAGGAGTCATTTCACTGGTGTTTCGGGGATACAATGGATAAATATTGCATGCATTGATTTCTGTGTGTTTATATAGTGGTTAAAGGTTACATGAAAAATATTTAGTCGTTATTTTGAAATAATCTATTACATCAAATTGTATGGAAATTATTATGGTGGATAAAGGAATATAATTTAATAATTTAAAGTATAAATAATCAATTAGATAGTGTGAGATTGTGATCATGGAAAATTGAAGAGACTAAGAAAATATGAAATAAAAGAATTTGGTATTTGGAATTTGAGTTTGACAATATCTATATTATATATTCATTAGTAGTTCATTGGTATTTGGAATTTGAGTTTGGCAATATCTATATTATATATTATTATACAATTTTCGCAAATGGACAAACAATGGTCCTTAATTTGACACATACTACCTCATGTACAACAAATTTATAGGCTACTAATTGCTCATTCTTTTTAATTTGTAGCATCAAATTCCTACCTCTTCATCTCAACAACTGCTACTCTTTTTGTCATTGCCATTGATGAAACAATGTAATGTAGAAGGAGAAACACGGGATATTCATTTGTAGTTCACACAAAAAATTGTAGTTTGTGTGGAAAACGGAGGCTGATCGTGGATCGGATTTCGGTGATTACAAACACCGAACACAAAAAACAAAACACAACGTTGATTGTCGAATCACGAAATACGAATGAGTTGTGGGCCCAACACTTCGGGTTTCAACATTTGGTAAAACAAAAGAACTCCACGCACATTTAACAAGCAAGTCCCGAATGTGAAATAAGGCTTATTGAAATTCGTGGTTTGACATTTACAAATACCCAACATAGATACAAAACAAAACTATAATTGTTGAATTGCGAAAAACGTGAATAAAATTTGGGCCCACCACTTCGGGTTCGGGGTTTTGAGACTAAAGAACTCCAAATAAATGTGGGACCGGGTTCACAATTGGTAAAACCAAATAATTACTGCGTTTACTCAAATTGAAAGAAATATAACTAATTTGATCAAGGAATGAAATGAGTTTACAAACTTAATAAAAAACAAAATATAAACGAAGACAATACCTTTGAATGCACAATAGCAATTTCGATTCAAAAATGTTTTCAAGAACTAAGGATTACAATTCGTTTTTGGTATTTGAACACAAAAAATTGCCCCTTCGATCTTCTAAAGGATTTAATCAAGGCGATGATGGTATCTGGTCGCCATCAAAGGTTAAGACAGGAACCGTTTAAGTAATGTAAGACAAAATTAGTTAAACCTCGAGTCTTGAAGGGTCAAGACAACCATCGATGCACCGTTTACACAGAGGCGGTGAAATGATTACAATCTGACATACTCCCTCTTAATCATTTCAGAGCAAAACAAATTAAAATATGTAAAACAAAATTTGTTCTAAACAATGCATTATAGCTTATAGACCCCAATATTACTTCTATGAATTTTAAACAATTCATTTCCCAAAGGTTTTGTAAATATGTCTGCAAATTGTTCTTCAGATCTGTAGAACAAAACATAAATTTCTTTACCATTTACCAGCTCTCGAATAAAATGATACCTTGTATCAATGTGCTTACTTTGTTTGTGAAAAACGTTATTATTTGATAGTGCAATAGTAGACTTATTGTCACAGACAATTTGGATTGCATCATTCTGCTCATGCAACAATTCATTCAAGATTCTTCTCATCCAGACAGCTTGACATGCATCGGCTATTGTTGCAACATATCCTACCTCAATAGAAGATAAAGTCACTATGGGTTGTTTCCTTTATGCCCATGCCACTGCTCCAGATCCAAGGCTGAACACATAACTAGATGTTCTCTTCCTGTCATTAATGGAACCTACAAAATCACTATCAGTATGTGCTCTTCCTATCATTGCAAGGCTTACCATCCCAGGCTTCCTGGGGTACACGATTCCTCATGATTTTGGTCGGACTTCTATTCAAGATAAAAATAGAGAAAAGAACCGCATCTCCCCAATATTCATTTGAAAGATGCTTCTCTTTCAACATGCTTTGAGACATATCCATGATGGTCTGATTCTTTCTTTCAGCCACTCCATTCTCTTGTGGAGTATATCGAGAAGTGAACTGCCTTTTAATTCCATGAAGATCACAAAATTCAATGAGATCACTCAATTTATATTCACCTCCTCTGTCAGACCTTAAGATTTTAATGGTTTGACCACTCTCATTCTCAACCATAGACTTAAACATTTTGAAAACATCAAAAGCTTTAGATTTCTGCTTCAACAAATACAACCAAGTCTTCCTACTGAAATCATCAATGAAAGTCATAAAATAAACACTACCATTTAAAGAAGGTGTTTGCATAGGTCCACACAAGTCCGTGTGGACAATTTTCAATGGATCTTTTTCTCTGTAGGAAACACCTGAAAAAAGCTTCTCTCTGTGATGCTTCCCAAGTATACAAATCTCACAAGGGCCTACAGGTTGTTGAATACATGGCAACCCCTTTACCATCTGCTCCTTTTGTAACAGATCTAAGCCAAAAAAATGTAAATGACCATATCTCAAATGCCATAACCAAGATTCATCTAAACTTCCAGCTTTATAAGCATTCAAAGAACCACTCAAATCATTTCTCATAACAAGTGGAAATATTCTATTCTTGTTCATCTCTACTCTTGCAATCAACTATTTGTTGGGTAATTTATCATAGATTGTACATACCTGTTCTTAAATAACACTCTGTACTTTTTCTCCATTAATTGTCCAACACTAATAAGATTGCATTTTAAACCAGGCACGAAATAAACATCGTCAATGTTTATTCTCTGATTATTCTTAGTGTAAACTGTAACTACACCTTTACCATTAACTATAACCTTACAATCATTTCCCAGTTTTACTTTAGACTTAATACTAGTATCAATAAGAAAATAGATTCTCATTACCAGTCATGTGGTTACTGCAACCACTATCCAAAAAAACAAATATCATTAGCACTTTCTTGGGTGACATTACAAGTCAAAAGAACAGGCTTTTGATTATCCTCTGACTCATTTGTGATATGTGCGGACTGTTTTCCAGCATTTTCCTGCTTCTTCCAACATTTGTTAGCAAAATGCCCAAACTTCTTACAGTAATAGCATTGTACTTTGGATTTGTCATACCTCTGATTTTCTTGCTACCAGGGTTTGCTACTGCTCCCTCTTAAATTAGGAGGATTCTGTTGGAACTTCTCCTCAGACACTGATTCATTTATGTTGTCCCTTTGACCAAAAAATCGACCTCCTCTTCCACAATTATAAGACCTTCCTCTACCTCTGCCTCTCGTAACATGCAGTTGAGATTTGAAAGCATGCTCCAATGACCCTTCTTCATATCTAGATATCCTAGATTCATGAGTAACAAGAGAACCAATTAACTCATCAATTTGCATTTGACTTAAATCCTTAAATTCCTCTATGTGTACAACAACGGGTTCAAACTTCTTGGGTAAACTTCTCAACACTTTCTCAATAACTCTCTTATTCTCAATATCATCTCCATACTGCCTAAGCTGGTTCACAACAGTCATTACTTGAGTCATGAAAGTATCAACACTTTCATTATCCTTCATCTTCAGATTTTCAAAATTCCTTCTCAAGTTCCGCAACTTGACTGTCTTCACCTTGGACATACCTTGATAATAGGTTTCAAGAATGTCCCAAGACATCTTCGAAGATGCAACACTAGAAATATTCATAAAAACGGATTCATTTAATCCTTGCTAGATTAATCCAAGAGCCTTGTTATCCTTCTTCCTGTTTTCCTTCAGTAAAACACGATCATCATTAGAGAGAGCCAATTCTACTGCTACATCAACTGGCTTAGCATAACCATTAATAACATAGGTCCATAAATCCTGAGAACGTAAAATCATCCTCATTCGAATATACCAAGAGTCATATGACTTCTCGCTCAGGATAGGAACCTGAATCTGAGAAGAGATACTACCAGACGCAACCATTTATATAAAATTTAAAAAAAAATTGCAAAGGAAAAACAAGAGGATAAAATTTTGGCACTAACAGGAAAAATCTACAACGAACTAAGCAATTGTAGGATGGAAAGCTTGCTCTGATACCAAATGTGGAAAACGAAGGCTGATCGTGGATCGGATTTCGACGATTACAAATGCTGAACACAAAAACAAAACACAACACTGATTGCCGAATCACAAAATGCGAACGAGTTGTGGCCCCAACACTTCAGGTTTCGGCATTTGGTAAAACAAAAGAACTCCACGCACATTTAACAAGCAAGTCCCGAATGCAAAATAAAGCTTATTGGAATTTGGGGTTTAGCATTTACAAATACCCAACGTAAATACAAAATAAAACTATAAGTGTCGAATTGTGAAAAACGTGAATAAGATTTGGGCCGACCACTTAGGGTTCGGGGTTTTGAGACTAAAGAACTCCAAATAAATGTGGGACCAGGTTTGCAATCGGTAAAACCAAATAATTACCGCGTTTACTCAAACTGAAAGTAATATAACTAATTTGATCAAGGAATGAAATGAGTTTACAAACTCAATAAAAAACAAAATATAAATGAAGACAATACCTCCAAATGCACAATAGCGAATTCGATTCAAAAATGTTTTCAAGAGCTAAGGATTACAATTTGTTTTTGGTATTTAAACAAAAAAAAATTCCCCTTCGATCTTCTAAAGGATTTCATCAAGGTGGTGATGGTATCTAGTTGCCATCAAAGGTTAAGGCGGCCACTTTTTAAGAAATGTAAGACAAAATTAGTGATCGGTGATTAAACCTTGAGTCTTGAAGGGTCAAGACGGACATCGATGCATCGTTTACACATAGGAGGTGGAATAAGTAATTTTTGACAGTTTGGACAGATTTGAGAACCCATCCCTTCAACGACATTTTACCCATTTGACTTCACGTCCCTCTGCACTAACCAAGAGATGTATGATGATTTATATGGAAGTTGCAATTTCATCAATCAATTTAAAAAGGTTTAGAAATCTCTGAATCACCAAAATCTAGCGGCAATGGTGAGACGATTTAGTTATCATCCAGAAAGCACCGATTAATTATGATTTCACTGTATGAATCCATCCCTGATCACCTTCTTTCTATACTGACTAGATTGAGGATCCACCATCCTGCTATCATTATTTCTATTCTTCCTCTCTGAACGTTCTGAATATATACAAGCATGCACATGTGAAGATGAAGCATAACAAAGTGAGAATCATAACAGTTGCACCCAGATTGGCATTGTAAGCCATGGAAGACTTGAAGAAGCTATCCGATCTCACAAGTTGGGTGGGTCGTTTATCCATGAACACATCCCTTGTGTACTTTCCAACTTTAGACTGATGATGCTTGCAATCAGAATTGATGTTTTTGGGCTTCACATCTCTGGCAGAAGCCGTAGCCAGGAAATTGGTTGGGTCACAATGAGCTCTGAGAGGGATGGAAGGCACACTCATAGTAATATCTGGGGCTCATGGGGTTTTTCTATTGTCATCTTGTTTCTTTGCAATTGCTTCCTGAGGATTGCTAGGCTCTCCAAAAATCACTGCCAAGCATGAAGCTTCGCACACACCCCAAAATCCCTAAGGTTGTGTTCTTGAGAAACCTAGACCACGACATGACTAGGATATGCCTCCTCTCCTCCAGTGAGGAAATCGAAATACTCTCACACTCACCAATAATCTAATTCCCTTCATCCTTACTCAGTTCCACACCTGTTTCGTCATTATTATTCTCAGTAGGTACCATGATCAAAACCCTGTCAACATCCCTGCCACTGGTTTTCCTGTTGATCTCTTGATCTCTAGGTCCAATAACAACTGGAATCTATCCCTTCTACGAAGACACAAAACTCACAACGGCTTCTGACACACCAGTATTCTATGCAATATATTCTCTTTTGGTAGAGAGCTCAACATAGATGCTCTCGAACTTATCAAGCCCAATAGTGGAATAAGGATTCAATCTCCCATGTCACTGCCGGTATTTCAGACCGGGAGAGACCGTGATTTCTTCTGCATCGCTTTCCAATGATATCTTTCCACAATGCATTAATCTGGCCACCCTTATCTTGATTGCAGAGGTAAGGGTGAGGGGGAATTCAAAATTTTGAATTAGCTGTAGATGGTTGGAATTGAATGCAAAGCTGTAACGTTCCAATTTTAGATTGGAGCTCGCAGCTTCCCTCCATAAGCTAAGACTTGCAATTTCGACGAGTCAATGAACGTTCAGTTATTTCATGAGTGATCATGAGTGAAGTTGGGTTACTTGGGTGCACTACTCCGTGCCAAGTACGACTTCACTAAGATACAGTTATTTCATGAGTCATCATGAGTGAAGTTGGGTTACTTGGGTGTGCTACTCTATGCCAAGTACGACTTCACCAAGATGGATTTGCGATGGAGGTTGGTGACTTGACCGAAGAGCCGGTTGGGTGGATGCCCCACAAAGATTTGGGTGCCTCATTGAAGAAACTAATGGTTGGTGTAGTTGGGTGCATCGAAGGCATGCACGCCCAACGAAATTCACAAGAGATGGTTTGATGAATGGGAAACCAAGGATGAGCGTCCATGGGAGATTTGGGCATCCCATTGGTGAGACAGGTCAGCCAATCAAAGATGAATGCCCAAAACGTGTGACGAACGACATCCGATGCAATTGTGCAAACAAAAAGATGAAGGCATAAGTTGGGTGCATTTAACTAAAAGTTGACGTCCATTAGGGAAGAGCACGCACTTGGAAGATGAGTGTGCCCCCTGCTAGTCATGTGAACCCGTGAAAGTGGAAAAATAACCAAAAGTGTGCGTATGCTTGCGATCAAAGGGAAGCACCAGTTGGAAGAGTCGCGTCACAAGAAAAGGGCGTGCGACTATTTAACCAAGTGCGAGATGGGCATTTAGGAATTCAACAAAGGAAAGGAGGTGAGAGACACTTCCTCAGAATCACAGGTTGAGGAGTCTATGGAAGTGACCAAGGAGGGGGACAAGCTTTCCCCAAGGAGCCAAGTAGACACTTGAGGGTAACTTGGGCTGCCTTGAGGAGGAGCTTTCACAAATCTGGGCAAGTCTTTCTCAAGGAAGTTGTTAAGGCAATTCGAACTGTGCCAAGGAAGGAAGGGTTGCTCCAAGCTATGGAAAGAAGGCAAAGTCTGAACCGAGAAAGGGGATATATGCACAAAAACACAAAAGCAGGTGTCGCAGAAATGAAGTCTGACATGGTTCATTCTGTGATGACGAAGGAAGGATGCACGAAGGCATCTTGTTGAACGACTGTATGAATTTCACAACTTCTACTTAGTGAAAGCTCCTTATATAAACTTTCTTCGTGTGGCATGAGGGTTAGCTCGGCACATTGTTGTTCAAGTAAGTTATTATGGTTTTATTGATAAACGAACAATTGTGGTGCCGTGCGGTGACCAGGAGTGTCGGGTGATTCTGTAGGCTCGCCAGGCCCATGACAGATGGTATTAGAGAAAACATTTGCAAGATACTAGATATATATAATATGCAGAACAAAAACGAAATGCTAGAAATAACAGAATAGCAGTAAAATATCCAGCATAATCTTCACAATACACAGAAATGATATACGAAATAGCAACAGAAA
>JZKD02S1708062.1:399375-411262 GCA_000966675.3 Picea glauca
TCCTTTATTTATACAAGTTCTGGCATGTGTGAAGTGTCTCTTCACTGGCAGGGCTGACTTCTTAATTTGGGTGGGTAAACCCACCTTTATTATATTTCTAGGTCTTCTTATTAAATGTTGGGGTTGACTTCTTATTCTGCCTATTATAATTGTTTGTTGACCAATCTGCAAAAGGGGATTTGGTCCTAATACAATTACCGGCATGATTAATCCACAATGGAGATTAATCCTATAAATAATATATCAAATAAGAATAAGAATACTCTTTGCAGTTACATTATTTCAACAGGTTTAGCCGCCCGCACATATGTTTCGTTTGTACTTATATGAATGGTTTATTTTACTTTTGCAACTAAGTATAGGATAACGAAGTTGTAATGAAGTAAGGCATAGTCTGAATCAAGTAAGTTATTATGGTTTTACGAATAAACGAATGATTGTGGTGTCGAGTGGTGACTGGGAGCATCGGGTGATTCCACCGCCCGATAGCAGGCTCGCCAGAGCTGTGACAAAAGCTCAGCCCACCACGTTTTTTGAGCACAAGTTACCACCGAGAGATGTGCCCAAGTTTTTAGAGCAATGTTGTTGTCGGGAAAAGCTAATTGTCGATAGATGGGACAGGGTATCGAAGGATGGGTAAGTGGTAGGTAGCTGCATTGATGAGCTAAGGGAATCTGCAATCGAGATAAGGGCGGTGTCTTATTGACATGAGCATGGGTTTTCCCACCATAAGCTCGAATATCCAAGTCATGGTCATGGCAACATTAAAAGCGATAATGGGGAAATATGAACCCATGATCCTCATTCTCCGTGTTATACCATTGCAGTATATCTAAGCAGTTTTCTTTAGTTTTTTCTTTTCTTTGTGCATTGAGTTTGTTGTTCCCCGAGGAGGTTAATGCAATAGAGAAGGAGAAGGATCAGTGGAGTTCTTTCTTCTCTGTCAGGCCTTTTATATTCTATGTCCTTAGATTCTTTACTGGGAGGACTTCCATAGCCTTGCCAGCTTATTGAGCTGAAATTTTCTTCGGCCATGTTACCTGTTGAAAGGAGGGGTCTCCACCTGGAGAGATGGCATGACTCTATTGGGAAAAGCTGTAGTCCCAAAACTGGTGAATCTACCAAGTCAAATTTTGGAAATTTGTGTACTAGACCCCAATGTGGAGATCGTTTCCAATGGGTCTCCCCAAGAAGTTCAAAAACCGGTGAATCTACCAAGTCAAAGTTTGGAAATTCATGGACTAGACCCCAATGTGGAGATTGTTTCCAATGGGTCTCCCCAAGAATTTCAAGGAGGCCTCCAAGGAAGAGGTCGAGATAAGGGCAGCGTCTTATGGACATGAGCATGGGTTTTTCCCACCATAAGCTCGAATCTCTAAGTCATGTTCATGGCAACATTAAAAGTGATAATGGAGAAATCTGAACCCATGATCCTCATACTCCGTCGTATACCATTGCAGTATATCTAAGAAGTTTTCTTTAGTTTTTTCTTTGCTTTGTGCATCGAGTTTGTTGTTCCCCGAGGAGGTTAATGCAACAGAGGAGGAGAAGGATCAATGGGGTTCTTTCTTCTCTGTCGGGCCTTTGGTATTCTATGTCCTCGGATTCTTTACTGGGAGGACTTACATAGCCTTGCCAACTTATTGAGCTGAAATTTTCTTCAGCCATGTTACCTATAGAAAGGAGGGGTCTCCACCTCGAGAGATGGCATGACTCTATTGGGAAAATCTGTAGTCCCAAAACCGGTGAATCTACCAAGTTAGAGTTTGGAAATTTGTGGACTAGACCCCAATGTGGAGATCGTTTCCAATGGGACTCCCTAGGAAGTTCAAAAATTGGTGAATCTACCAAGTTAGAGTTTGGAAATTCCTAGACTAGACCCCAATGTGGAGATTGTTTCCAATGGGTCTCCCCAAGAAATTCAAGGAGGCCTCCAGTAAGGAAGAGGTCGAGGAGGCCAATAAAAAGCTTAAGGAAGTTGATGCCAAATGTTGGTGTTGAGGGTGAAGGGGTCGATGCCTTTGCTCTTGGTGAGATGGATCTTGAAGCTGGCAGGACTTAGAAATCAAGAGGGAAACCATTGCACAATATTCACACACAAAGAATAGTCTGTGTTACTTAATAAACAAATGGAGGTTACATATATAGCATGTAGATCACTGATTCCTAGTAATCTAGATCCTAAGGAAGTGGATCTGATTAGCTAAAAATAGTAAACCTAGAAACTCACAGTTACAATAGTCATAGTTGAAACTCACAGTCACAACAGTCATAGTTAACCTAGAAACTCACAGTTACAACAATTGTAAGCATTATCTCTAACACCCTCCCTTAATGCTTACATTACAAATATCACAATCACAAATTACAAAACATAACAAAAGGTTACAACACAAAAATTTTTGTCATGTCTATCTCACTGGTCCTCATACGCAGTTACACCCATCTCTAAACTTCATGGACATGCTCTTTCTCTCCATCATCTTTGAGCTAACACTTCATACAGCACAAATACAACCACTTCCGACCATCTTTGAAGTATCTATAGGACCAATGATTCTAAACTACCCCGAAGAATAGTCTCGATACTAAAATATTCAGTAATCGATCTTACAAAATGACCTTTTTACACACACTTACTAACACAATGATAACCTGCAACTGATTAACTTGGAACACCGAAGTACAACAAGACCTTTCAACATTTAACAGAATTGTTGACATACTCAAACTAGTAATGCATTCTTATAGCACTGAAGCACTCAAGAACTACAATATTGAATTACATCACCCTGTTTTATATTTGGTTCTTCATAATCATATAAATTTACAAATCACAAACTACACACCAAATAAAAACATTGAATACTACACACAGATCCAAGAACATTATAGACATCTTTTACTGTAAATTTCAGACCTGGCCCCATAATGAGACTGCCTGTGATTCTCGGCAACTTCAACCTGAAAATGAATCTTAATAATTTGAGGCCTAAATACTAAACTCTGAAATCCCACAACTATTTCTATCTCAATCGAAAAAGGAGATAGGATCTAGAATCAAAGATGACCACTAGCATATTATTGAAGTCCAGTTTGGCCAATTCCAAATATTTTGCATTGTTAATGTATGGCATCCTTCTCCTGTCAATTATACATTAAAATACTTGAGATTTAGCATGCACAACAGCAATGACTCTCAAGGGTAACATACTTTTCTCTCTCTGCTAGCAGCGAATCGATCAATACTTGTCTCCACTCAGCAACTACCAAAAGAAATGGCACATCAAATCATAGGTCAACACTCCTCACAAGACAAGCAACAAAACACACTCACAAAATAAATCTGTTCTCACACTTCTACAGAAAATTCAGAAATTCAACACTCCCTAAGCTAAATATGTGCAGAGGATTAGCTCTCAGTCTCTCACATAGTCTTGGCCCTCCCATGAAGGAGTCTAAGCCAGAACCAGCTCTGATACCAACTTAGAAATCGAGAGGGAAGCC
Source organism: Picea glauca (assembly GCA_000966675.3). Classification (NCBI taxonomy): domain Eukaryota; kingdom Viridiplantae; phylum Streptophyta; class Pinopsida; order Pinales; family Pinaceae; genus Picea; species Picea glauca. The sequence continues at coordinate 402,883 of JZKD02S1708062.1, forward strand.
ATTGCACAAGATTCACACACAAAGAATAGTTTGTATTACTTAATAAACAAATGGAGGTTACATATATAGCATGCAGATCACTAACTCCTAGCAATCTAGATCCTAAGAAAGTGGATCTGATTAGCTAAAAATAGTAAACCTAGAAACTCACAGTTACAATAGTCATAGTTGAAACTCACAGTTACAACATTCATAGTTAACCTAGAAACTCACAGTTACAACAATTGTAAGCATTATCTCTAACAGCGGGTATGGTCGTCATTCCTTTGAGGGTGTTACTGCATGGTAGAAAAAATTCGGTATCTTGGGCAAGGTCTTCAACGACTCTTTTCTGACATCGTGGATACCCGACACGACCACTGATCAGCTTCTATGCTCTTTTCCCTCAACCAACTTTTTGTCTTGCTGGGTCAAGAATGGTGAAGTCCTGAAGTGGAGTATATGCATGGTCATGGACATCATAATAGGTGCTTTTATCATGCTTGAGTAAGGGGTACTTGAACCCTCAAAACCCTTCGTTTAGTGCCTCCACAAGATTTTGCATCGAGGGATTCTAGCAATGAGTCTTGCAACGATAATGAAAGTGGAAATGATGGGCAGGAACTTTGTGTTTCCATAGGCACGCTAGCCCTGGGTGGCTACAATTAAGTCTGTGTGTTGTAAAAGGAAAAAAAGACTCATAAGACTAACTTTACCCTTTAGGGGTTACGCTGGCTCAGCCATCAACACCTTGGTGCCCCGCCAAGGAGCAACACCTTGGCCCACCGCCAAGGACCCCAGCCAAGGTCTACCTTGGCACCCCGACCACGATCCTCTGACTCACGAGCATCTAACTCTATACCACTAGCATCTGTCTGATAAATTGTGAAGCAAGAAATGCAGAGAGAAAGAATAGAACATAAAACAATATATTAGAATATAAGAAGAAGAGTACAAAACGAGTACATGAAGAAGTTCTGAAGTAGTAGGTGTTATGCAAAGGGAAATAGTTGAGCTAAATAGGCTCAAGAAAAACAAGAATAGAAAGTACAGTTGGCCAAGATAGCTAGCAGTGTACAGTCAGCCTGTTGAGGTTACATTATATTTAACACTCCCTCTTAAACTCAATATTTACAAACATCAGCACTGATTATGCCTAAGTGCTGTCTCTGAAAATCAAAAACCGATTTTCCCAGTGGTTTTGTAAAGATATCAACAAGATGATCTCGAGAACCACATAATTGTAGTACAATATCACCATTATTAATTACCTCACGTATGAAATGAAAACGAGTGTCAATGTGTTTGCTTTTCTTGTGAAACACATGATTTTTGGATAGAGCAATTGCTGAAGTATTATCACAAAAAATAGGAGTTGGATCCTTTTTCTGTATATGACATATCTTTCAATATTCTTCTCAGCCACACAGCTTGACAGGAAGCTGAGGTAGCAGTGACATACTCTTCCTCTACAGAAGATATTGAAACAATTGGCTACTTCTTTGATGCCCATGAGATCAGGTTCATGCCCAGTTGAAAAACATGTCCAGATGTGCTTTTCCTGTCATCTAGGCTGCCTGCAAAATCACTGTCTGTGTAACCAGAAAGTTGATTACTATCAGATTTAGTGTACCATAAGCCAAAATTGAGAGTTCCTGCAACATTTCTCAAAATTTGTTTCACCATTTTCCAATGAGAATCTTTGGGGGATTCCATGAATCTGGAAACAAGGCTGGCTGCATACATAATGTCAGGCCTAGTTGTTGTAAGATACAACAAACTGCCTACTAAAATTTTGTACAAAGTAGGGTCCACTGTAGGGCCTTCTTCTTTCTTGCTCAATTTTGTGCCTAGTGGTATGGGGGTTTCTGTTGGATTGTATTCTTCCATGCGAAATCTTTTGAGGATGTCGGCTGCATACTTTTGCTGACAGACAAAAATGCCTTTGGCTGATTGATGAACCTCAATCCCTAAAAAATATTTCATGATGCCAAGATCTGTCATCTCAAACTCAGATTGCATGGCATGTTTAAAATATGTTAACTCAAGATTTCCTGTATAGATCATGTCATCAACATATAAATATACAATCAAAATTTTACTGTGTTGATCTGTTTTGGTGTAAAGAGTTGGCTCATTTGACTTCTTCTGAAACCACTTTGGATCAGGTAAGTGTCAATTCTGTTGTACCAAGCTCTTGGATCTTTCTTTAATCCATATAGGGCTTTCTTCAACCGATATACTTTGGCTGGCTGCTCTTGGACTTCAAATCCAGGTGGTTGATCAACATAAACTTCTTCTTCTAAAAGACCATTCAAGAATGCTGAATTGACATCCATCTGGTATACTTGCCATTTGTGTTGGGCTACTATGGCCAATAGAGTCCTTACAGTGTCTAATCTTGCTACTGGAGCAAAAGTTTCTCCATAATCAGTACCAGGTTGTTGTGAGAATCCTTTGGCAACAAGTCTTTCCTTATGTTTTTCAATCAGCCCTTTTTCATTGAGTTTAGTTTTGTAAACCCACTTGACACCAATACTCTTCTTATGACTTGGAAAATCAACAAGATCCCATGTCTTTTTTTTCTCAATGGAGTGAATTTCTTGGTTCATGGCTTGAACCCAATGTGGCTCCTTAGCTGCTTCCTTAAAAGATGTAGGTTGACATGACATTAAAGCAAAAAGGTTGTGTTGTTCAAAGTCATCCAACTGCTGATGGATTTCTCTCAAACTTCGAGTTCTCTGATTTTGTGGTTCAGAGAGTGATTCTCTGCTAGAAGTTGAGGTATCCTGAAAATTTTTAGGTTGTCTTTGTACTTGCAATCTTGGAAGAATAGTTTGAGGTACTTGTTGTCCTGAATTTTCTGCATTTTTAGAACTTGGTAGCAATGGATTTTGTCTGTCCATTTGCTAATTTTTTGAATCATTCCAGAATTGATTTTCTAGAAATTTTACATCTTTGCTGAGAATTAGTTTCTTGGTGATTGGATTGTAAAGCCTATAAGCTTTAGATGTTTCACTATATCCAGTGAAAATACATTTCTCGCTTTTTTCGTCAAGTTTCTTCCTTAATTCGGAAGGTATGTGAGTGTATTCTATGCATCCGAATGTCCTTAGATGCGCAACATTGAGCTTTGTCCCACTCCATGCTTCTTGAGGGACTTTTAACTTTAGTTTGGTGGTTGGAGATCTATTCAAAAGATAAACTGAGCATGCTACTGCTTCAGCCCAAAAGCTATTTGACAAACTTTTCTCTTTGAGAAGTGTTCTTGCCATATGCATTATTGTCTGATTTTTTCTTTCAGCCACTCCATTCTATTGTGGAGTATACCTGGTTGTTGTTTGCATGATAATGCCTTGTGATTTGCAAAAAATTGCAAATTATCTAGAGTTGTATTCTCCTCCTCCATCTGACCTGAGTGCTTTGATATATTTGTCACTCTCTTTTTCAGTTTCTGCCTTGAATTCTTTGAATTTTGCAAAAGTTTCAGACTTGTTTCTGAGAAAATAGATCCATATTTTCTGCTGAAATCATCAATAAACGTTAGAAAATAAAAGCTGCCACCTATAGACTCTGTTTGCATTGGTCCACATAGGTCAGTGTGAACAAGTTCAAGATGTTGTTTGGCTTGATTGGAAGACTGTGGAAAACTAGTTCTCTTATGTTTTCCAAGTATGAAAGACTCACATGGGGGAATTTTCTCTTTAAAGATGGGAAGACCTTTGACCATGGAGTGCTTTTGAAGAAGACTTAGACTATGAAATGGTAGATTTCCAAATATTGTATGCCAAACCATTGTTTCATTCAGGGTAGATGCACTCTGTGCATATGGTTGAATCAGATTTGCAGTTCTGAGGGTAAGGGGAAACATCCTATTCGGAGTCATATGGATTTGATAAATCAATTTTCTGCTTGGGATTTTGTCATATATCTTGCAAGATGATCCCTCAAAAAGTACCTTATATCCATGTTCAATGAGTTGTCCTACACTTAGCAAATTATGTTTCAAATCTGGAACATGATAGACATTGTTTATGTCTTTCTTTACATTCTGTTTAGTAAGAATAGGAACAGTTCCTTTTCGTTGAACTTTGACTAAGTAATCATTTCCAAGTGTAATATCAAATGAGATTGAAGAATCAATGCATGAAAGTAAATCTTTGTTACTTGTCATGTGATTGCTGCATCCACTGTCCAAAAACCAGAGATCTTTAGGTTGTTCTTCAGTCTTGTGGCATGATAGAAACATACCTCCTTAGGTTTCTCCCATGTGATTTGACACATGTGCTCTGCCTGAGAGTTGATATGCTTGATTCTTCCTGCATTCAGATTCATAGTGCCCATAATTTTTGCAGTAATAGCATTGTATGCTTGATTTCTCATTTGATCTTCTCCCTTTGCCTCTTTGAGGATGGAAATTCTGATGTTGATTTTGTTGTTGTTGTCTTTGACCTTGGAAATTTTGATTCGAATACTTTTGTCTATTACCTCCACTGGAGTGAGGGTTACTTTGATTGCTCCCTCTTCCTTGGTGACCTCTGCTTCTTCCTCTGCCTCTCCCTCTACTGAAGGAGAATTGAGTTTTGAAAGCATTGGATATTGACTCATCTGTGAGATGTAGTCTGGTCTCATGTGTCACTAGAGAACCAATTAATTCATCTGTTGAAAAATTTGACAGATCCTTGGATTCAAGGATTGTTGTTACAACCATTTCGAATTTATTTGTTAAACTTTTGAGGATTTTCTCAACAATGCGTTGATCAGTGATGGTTTCACTCGTCAATCTGATCTGGTTCACGATGCCCATGACTCTGGTCATGAACTGATCCACATTTTCGGACTCTGTCATCCTTAGAGTCTCGAATTGCGTTCTTAAGGTCTGCAGTTTAATTGTTTTGACCCTGTCATTTCCTTGGTAGGAAGATTTAAGGATGTCCCAGGCCTGTTTTGAAGTACCAGCGCTTGTGATTTTTTAGAAAATCGAGTCATCCACAGAATTTTGAATCCAAAATTTATCTTTATTTTCTCTGTTTCTCTACATTGCTTGGGCAATTTTCTACTGATTAGTCATGGCGGATAGGTTTGCTGGATCTGGTTCCACATATCTATGATCCACTGGATCCCAACACTCTTGTGCTTGCAAGAAGGATCTCATTTGAAGAGACCAGAACTCATAGTTCTTTCCAAGAAGAATCAGACGTTGAGTTGGTCCTAAATTGCTAGACGTCGCCATCTTTTAAAGAGTTCAACAAAACAGGAAAAAAGAAAAGAAAAATATTAATTACCTGTCTTTTTTCGCTTAGAAAACCAGGTTTGTTGCTTGCTTGCAGGTATTTCGGAAGTGTGCAATTCAGGCTTTCGCGAGAGTCGATGTCGCGAGTTTCTGGCTTTGCGAGATTTGACCTCGGGACTTTGTTATACGAGTCCTATGAACAATCCAACTTTCGATTGCCAAAGTGCTTAAGAGGGCTTAATGGCTTGAGTTTGGCCTTAGTCACCGATCAATGTGACCACGCGCCTTGATGTTAAAGTGCTATGGGCTTTTCCAGTTCTTTGTCTTTCAATTTGTCGAAATGTGAAATATAATGGAAAGGCCCTTCTCGAAATCCTTTTCGGGATTTCACGTTTCAGGACTTCGCGATGCGAAGTGGCCCGATCCTCTGTCTGCAGGATCCCCGATATGCCAAAACACTGATCAACAGTCCAAATCTTCCTGTGATCTAACGGTCCAGATCCTTTCAGGATTTCAGGATTCTGGGTTTCGCGACTTCACGAACCCTGTTAGCGAGCTCTTCTGACTCCTTAATTCACCGATCTCTGATTTACTGAAACACCGATGGCCCTTTCCTTTTGGGACTTCAAATGCCGAAATGCCAAAATGTGCCTATTGGACAATCAACGATCCAGATCTGTTGATGATCTGATGGTCCAGATCCTATCAGGATTTCGCGAATCGATATTTCACGACTCGTGATTCCTCGTCATGCTATGCTTCCAAAATGTGAAGTCTGAATTTTCGATTTTGCCGAAATTTCTTTTTCGGAAAATTTCCTGAGATCCTGGATTGATGCCACGCATCCCCGAAAGATGGACGGTCCTCGTCGTTTCGTGATTTCGCGACTTGCGACTCCAAATCCTTTGTCTACTTGAAACCCCGGTAGCCATGATGCTGACGGTTTCCTCGATCTCCACCACGTGTCCGAACGAATGGACAACTCACAATCCTCTCGGGATTTCGTGATTTGTGATGTCAAGATTTCGCATATCGGGGTTTTGGAGAGCAGTCTCCTTCACTCGTCCAACTCTCGATCCAGGATTTTGTGATGGGATAAGATTGACGGCTCATGATATTTCGCGATCCAACGGTTCATAATGACTCGTGATTTCGCGATTCGCGAATTCTCATGGTAGTCTTCTGACCTTTACACCTTGCGAGTCAGCAAAATGCCGAGATCTCGCCACGTGTCTCTTAATGGACGGTCCAGATGATTTTGGGATTTCACGACTTCACAAGTTGAAATTTCTCCTGTTCACTCTAGAGGACTAAACCTCGTGCACTTTCTTGCTGATCCAAGGGCTGTTGGTCCTCTGCACAAGATCTAATGGTTGAAATTCTTTCATCTTTTCTGCGCTCTCCTCATCCCTTCTGAACTAGCTTTCTGCCTCATATCTTTTCTTTCTTTTTCAGAGAATGGATCTTACTGCTGCGACGATTGTTCTTTTCTCCTTAGATGCGATCTTTGCTGCATCTGAAGGAATTTTCTTCCGCAGAAGAAAATTTCATGATTCTTTCAAAGATTTGAAAGAATTTCACGAGTTCTTTGAAGCTTAGCGTTTTCTGCTGCAATCTTTGATGGATTTGAGCGATTTCCGAAATGATTTAAATGCTTCTTCTTTCTACAACTATCTTTCATGAATTTGAACAAATGCTTTGAATTCTTCAAGAGTTCCCGCCTCCTGTAGCTCTTCTTCATGAATCTTTGATGATTCTTGAAAATTGTACAAGAATCTTTACTATTTCTTCCTTCTTAGTCTCTGCTTCCTTCTCGTGTTTCTACTCCTTGAAAATTTCGAGTGTAGTACGCTCTGCGACCTCGCGTGAGCTTCTTATGCTGATCTTTTGAGAGTATGAGCAGACAGCTTCCTCGTGGAAGTTTCCTGCGAGAATCTTTCGAGAGTATGACGGACAGCTCTCCAAGCCTTATGAAAAGTCTATGTTGAATGCTCTCAAGATCCATGTAAGCTCTGTGCTATTTGAGGATCGTGTTTCTCTCCAGCTTGTGTGAAGAGGCTTACTACTGTAGCTCTGATACCATGATAAATTGTGAAGCAAGAAATGCAGAGAGAAAGAATAGAACATAAAACAGTATATTAGAATATAAGAAGAAGACTACAAAACGAGTACATGAAGAAGTTCTGAAGTAGTAGGTGCTATGAAAAGGGAAATAACTAAGCTAAATAGGCTCAAGAAAAACAAGAATAGAAAGTACAGCTGGCTAGGACAACTAGCAGTGTACAGACAGCCTGTTGAGGTTACATTATATTTAACACTGTCTCTCCTAGCTCTCCAACCGCCTTTGCTTCCTTCTCTCCTGCTCTTGCCTATGCTTCTGGATTTGGATCTAAATGATGGGTAGGAACTTTGTGCCTCTCTTCCCGATGTTTCCATACGCACGCTAGCCTTGGGTGGCTGCAATTAAATGCAATTAATTTTGTGTGTTGTAAAAGGAAGTCTTCCATAGTTATTTGTTAGGTTCACAACGTTAAGTGGTGAGTTCACATGCCATTGTGTTGGATTGATATAGATAAACGTCCTATGAGCACCATGGATAGGTTCACATTGTTAACTGGTGCCTTCACATGCCAATGTCTTGGATTGGTGTTGAATTGATATAGATAAACTTCCTATGAGCATCATGGTTGGATATTTTGGTTTCTTGATAGATGAAAATATCTCCATAGGGTTGTGAGTTGTTCAATCTATGTATCAATATTTGACTAAGAGGTATTGTTGGTTTGGAGTTGATAATAGATATCACAATTCAAATTTGTAATAGATATTACAATTCAAATTTGTGATATAGAGAATCACACTTCAAGAAGAGTGTTGACAACAAAGAGAATGTACTGGTCCTAGTTGAAATTGGATAAATATTGTAGTGTGATAGTGGTGCCAGTACCTCATAGTCTTGGTTAGATGCATAATAGCTCATGTAGTAATCCATGAGGTTGTGGCATCAAATTGCACGTATCCTAAACTTGATGAAGGTCAATGAGAGTCTTCAATACAGAGAATAGATGTGGACGAGCGAAAGAAGGAAGCCACTAGGTTTGGACTAGTGAATATTGAAGAAGAAAAAAAACATGTATTCATTAGAGTGTTAGAATATTAACTCATACA
>JZKD02S1708062.1:420152-436340 GCA_000966675.3 Picea glauca
AGATCCACCTCATAGATGTTGACATTATATTAACTTGTGTCTTGGATCAAAGTTGATTTTTTCCTTTTTGATAATGGTTCCATAGTAACCTAATTTGTTATTTCCTGATGCGATAATAATTTAAAAGTTTAGATTGAGTTTTAATGTATAATTTTTATTGAGAAAAAACTTATGTAACCCAAATTTAATTTTTATTTTAATTGCTTTTTGATAATAGCAAAATTGTAACCTAGTTTTTTGTTTTTTAGCGTAAGTTTTTATTTTATACGAGCCGGATCAGAAACAGAAAAAATTGTTGCCCCTGATTCTAAAAAAGAGATTATTCCCACAAAGCACTTTGTTGCATTGCTCATTCCAACGCATTGCTCATTTGAAGTGGTCTCACAACAATACCGTGTCGGCTGTCCAGCTGCTAAAAGATAAAACTTTCTGTGTAGCAGCTAAAAGATAAAATTTGGGGTCGGTAGCCATACCATGGGGAAAGAATGAATCTACGTGAGAGGTGCGTTGTAGACATACACATCATGTCGATGTCAATTCAGAAACCAGCAGCTCTTTCACTTTCAAGGTCAATTTTTTATTCACGTTGTGATTAGTTCATCAGCGTAATTACATGATATATGAAAATTTTCAAAGTCAAATTTGATGGCTATTTTGAAGTGACTTTGCCTCTTTGAAAAAAAATCAAACCCCTAAATGGATTTAGGGCTAGGAATACCTCACAATATTTCCCTAAATCTAAATGGATTTAGGGCTAGGAATATCTCACAATATGAAAATTGAGGCGGGGATTGGAATTTTAATCTAAATTTTGGATTACTAAGGAATACTTTTATGGTGTAACTTTATCATTGGTATGGACACCTAAAGGTTGATTATCCATTTTGAAAAACCCACAAGAATTCTTGGAAGAAGAAGGTTGCAACATCAAGGAGCAGGGTTGGGACTTACACAAAGAAAAAATGATCTTGGTAATTTATGTGGTAATAAAAAATTGGTCTCAAATCCTTTTGGGGATGAGAATTTTCCTTTGGTGGCTCATTTCAAGATTGGAAGAATGATGTCCTTCCCAAATAGTATTCTAGGTCATGTGGCCACACTAGTAGAAGCTAAAATTACTAATGAGGAGATCGTAAAGGTTACCTGGCATGCACATCCTTTGGAACAAGATATGATTTTTAAAACATCTTCCTCACACTGCAACCACTCCCCCATTAAATTTGAAGATGAAGTTGGGATCTTTTGGGAGATGCATTGTTCATTCTAGTCAATGGAAATATGAAAGGGGAATCCTAAAAATATAGTGTCCACTTAACTAGATTGCATCCACAACTTGATTTACCATTTGATTGAATCACTAGTGTAGTTACTAGGGTGACCAATCAACCTCTTCTTGAGTTGAGTGACACAGTCTCCACAACATTTTTCTGGGTCACTTGAAACACCCCTTGCTAGCATACGAATGAAATTTGAATGGGAAGAGAACTGTGTAGCCATGTGTGGATACCACTAGTTTCTTCCCATTCAACATGTGTGTGTATGTGTGTTTGTGTGTGTACATATGCACATTGAATGAGAAGGAATTAGTAGGATCAACACACAATGCACACAAATATGCACTTGATGGAAACTCTCTGCAAATAATTTTATTTCTCATAATATATACATGTGAGAAGGAATCTCATACAATCAAAATATTCTCAATATTAAACATATGCAGTGCTCAAACGATAGAAAATAATTATATATCATCACTTGAATCCATTTGGTTTTAGACTCAAAATATAGACAAGAGGGTAATCTCATAGACTAGTAAGATTTCTTGGAAGCTTTAATAGCATGGAGGGAATAAACCATAGCAACCCAAATATGTATTCCAAAATCCTAGACCTTAGACTCACACTAGACTTTAGACTAATTCTTTAATTCCCTCCCAACTTGTAATGCTACAAATGAGGAGTGAGGGCCTACCTTTATATTCTTTCACCTAATCGTATTTATTGAGAGAACTTGCATTTGGAAGTTCATTGACATGATTGAAGTACTTTATATCCATGAGGGAACCTTTGGGACTACCAAGATATTATCTTATCCCTTAATAGTCGAGGGACATGAGGGGACCTCTTGGAATCATTGTACTTAACACTTTACAAAATGGAACTATATGTGGGCCACGACACTTCCTTAAATATGCACTAAATACAAAGTGGAGTAGAGTGGAACACAATACGTTATGTAATGACATCTAATTAGTACTTGATGTAATGACATCTAATTAGTACTTGGATTATCTAATGGATAGCCATACCATGGATCGTTATCATTATTATTACATGACTAGTAGTTAGAATTGTTGGAGTTACTTCACACACACCTAGGATTTATTTTTCCTAAGGTTTTTCCTTGTTTATTATTCATAATTAGTAATTATCCAGTCTCCTATATTTTTGGGGAGAATATTCCACCTAGAGAATATTCTCTTCAATTGACACTTCAATTTGACTAGTTGAGTTGAGTCTAGATGCTCCATTGGTTTTGTCACCATGCAACATTGGGATCATCACCATGCTAATGCACACTTGCCTTAGTTTCATCACCAGAATGGCGCATTACCCTTGATTCCTTTATCTACTCCTCACTACACTTCGTTTCAATCAATTAACTGAACACTGGTTGACTAGTTAACTAGACTGAAGATCAATCTAGACCACCACTATGGTGCATTGGTTCTCCTCCAATGCGCATTCATTGAGTTATACAAAGTATATCATGTGTAAATTATTCATTACAGTTAATGAGAATTCTTCCATTTTTTTATCTCCTTCTTCTTCTTTCTCAATTTCTCTCTGCAAATGTGTGTAGTATTTTATAGCTAGATCTATTATGTGCAGGTTCAACACATTTACATGGTATCATAGCCGATAGAATGCTAAGCAAAATCTACACCAAATTTTTTTGCAGGTACAAAAGATTGAAGACAACAAAAAGATGGATTTCCCAAAAGAATTCATTCTTACACCTTACAATTACTTTGCATGGAAGGAGAAAATAGTCACACATCTCTAAACTAGAGGACTGTACATGTTAACCTTGAATACAGACACATAACCGACATAAGCCATAGAAAAATCCAAGTACTTAAATCGAATGGATGAAGTATTCAGAACAATTTGTAGTCATATTTCTCCTGATCTCCTTTTTCACATATCTTCCTGTAAGACTCCCAATGAAGCCTAAATCACCTTGGAAGGGCTCTTTGGAAAATAGGATGAGATGAGGGGACACATGTTGGAAGTGGAATTTCTCACATTGGATCCAAAAAGCTTCGACAATATCCAAGATTTCTTTACAAAATTCAAGAATTTACTGTCGCAACTTGAAGCTTGAGGGGTTGATAAATATAAGGAGGAGAAACAAATGGTTCTCACCATTCTCTCCAAACTTGGTCCCGAATTCTCTGTGTTCGTGTCCACATTCCATTCAGTCAGATTAGCCTCTAGATCCACCTGGAATATGCCTTCTCTTGATGACTTTATCGAATCCCTGACACAATAGAAAACCAAGCTCATCGACATGGCCAAAATCCAAGGCCCAAAGGTGCATGCACTTACTATGCAAGATGGAAACCATCAATATCAAATATCTAAAGATAAATACAAAAGGAAATCCCATGCATATCCGAAGAAGGAAGGGTAGACAAAACCCTTCATCGATGCCTCCAAATACAAAAGTGGAAAGGGAAGAAAAGGGGAGAAATGCACATACTACCACAAAGGATTCCATCCAAAATCTGCATGCATGTAGAAAAAAATAGATCTAATGACACAAATACTTCAGCAAAAGAAACCTTGGAGATTTCATTCCCGAGGGTGCCAAGAAAAAGAAGCCAGAAGATCAAAATCCCAAGAAAGACAATTCTAGCCATGCCTTGATTGTCATCAACTCCTCTCTTGATGCTTGGATCATAGATTCAGGGGTATGACATCACATGGCTACTTCAAAAGAAGTCTATTCTTATTTGGATTCCTACAAAGGTCTTTTTATTCTGATGGAGGAAAACTCTTCAGTCGAAGTCACTGGAAAAGGAAGGATTGAATTCACCAACAGAAGCTTTGAGAATGTGTTGCACGTTCCCAAACTTTTTGCCAACCTTCTCTCTATGTATCAGATGACGAATTCTAGCACCGGTAATAAATTCATATTCACACCAAATGCAGTGGACATCTATGACATGCAAACCAACTTCAGGGTTGCTACTGGTGATGTAAATCATCAATCTAAATTGTATACATTTTCTAAGTTTATTGAACAAGATTATGCTTTATTGCTTACGCATGCTGATGAAAGTAGTAGGATATGACACGGAAGGTTTGGACATTTGAATTATATATATATGAAACAGCTTAGAAAGAAAATATTGGTTGATGGTCTACCAGACATCCATTTCTCCAAGGGAGTATGTGAGGGATTTGTTCTTGGAAAACACCCTCAAGAGAAATTCGATAAAGGAAAATCTGAGAGATCTTCTACGCCTTTAGATCTGATCCATAGTGACCTGATGGGTCCTTTTCTACATCTATCTATCAGCAAAGCGAGGTTTGTTCTCATTTGTGTTGAAGATTTCTCACTTTTTACATGGATTTACTTTCTCAGGAAAAAATATGAGGTCTTTCAACACCTCAAAGATTTCAAAGCCTTGCTTGAGACATATTCTGAAAAGAAAATCAAAGTCCTCTGATCTGATAACGGGGGAAAGTATGTCAATCATGAGATCCATAATAATTTCCATGAGGAATGGATTCAGCTGCAGCACACAATTCCCTATACTCCGCAGCAAAATGGAGTTGTTGAGTGGAAAAACAGATCTGTAAAGGAGATGGCATCTTGCATGCTGCATGCAAAGTCACTAGCATAGAGACTATGGGCCAAAGCACTTAATTGTGCAACATACATCCAAAAAAGATCTCCCCATAGATCTGTCAAGGATAAGACCCCCTACGAGGCTTGGAGCAACCTCAAATCAGAAGTGACCCACTTTCGTATTTTTCGTTCATGTGCATGGGCTCAGATTCCCTCTTAAAAGACGAAGGCACTTGATCCACAGAGAAATGAGTGTATCTTTTTTGGATACCCCGACGATGTGAATGGATATCGACTTATTGATCTTTCCTCAGTCCAACTCATCATTGAGCGAAGTGTCCAATTCAAGGAAAGTGTCTCGAATGTACCTCAATAGTTGCATGCAAACACCTTCATTCTTCCACATGTCTGAGATGATGAGCATGCACATGTTGACTCTTCTTCAGATGAGAATTATGATTCAAAGAAATTAGATGATTCAGATACAAATTCAATACAGTTAGATGCAGAGTCAGAGCATCCAGATGAAGTTGCAGAGCCAGAGTAGAGGCCCAACTGGGCACAAACTACTCTTTAGGATGTAGGAGATCTCATTGGTGATCCAACCACTACTAGGAGGACTCGATTTGATTTTGAGGAGCCTCTCGTTGCACTCACTGCCATTGAACCATTTCCCTCTAGACATTTTTTCTTAGTTTAGTCTTCAAATCCAAGATTGGCGCAGTTTCCAGGTTCATGCAGGAGTCACATGAGCTACATTGAAAGGCTGCAAAGCGTATCCTTCGATACTTACAGGGAACCATCACCTTTGAGATTCATTATGCAACAAAATATACATTAGATCTCATTGTGTTCATTGATTCTGGCTGGGCTGGCGATAACACTGATTACATGTCCACATCTCGGTACTCACTCAGTCTTTGTTTTGGGACTATCAGTTCGTTGAGAAAGAAGCAAGCTCCCATTTCTCTATCTTCAGTCGAGGCAGAGTATAGAGGGGTAGTTAACATAACCATTCAAGCTATGTGGCTACAATATCTTCTCACTGAGTTGGGCATTTAGTTTCATTGGTCGATCGTCATCTGGTGTGACAACTAGAGCACTCTGAAGTTCTACAGAGACCCAGTTTAGAGACAACGAACGAGACACATCGAGATCCACATGCACTAAATCCAGGACTTAGTACATGAGGGTATCATTGACCTACAATTATGTCCTTCAGCAGAACATACGAAAAACATCTTCACCAAGACCTTCACTCAGCAGAAGTTCCATTCTTTGTGAAGTTGTCTTGGAGTGAAGGACACAGTTTCCTAGCAACTGTAGTTCTTCTTTTTACATACATTCTACCTTAAATCGGGGGGGGAGTTTCCCATGAGGTTTTCCCTCTCTCCTCACTTTATTTTCAGTGTATCTTTTGTATTTGGGTACCTAACATGGCCTCATTCTTAGGACCCATTATTTATTTTCACCATAGTGATGTTCAAGGGGGGTGTTGGAGTTGCTTCACACACACCTGGGATTTCTTTTTCCTAAGTTTTTTCCTTTTTTATTATTCATAATTAGTCATTATCTAGTCTCTTATATTTTAGGGGAGAATATTTCACGTGGAGAATATTCTCTTCAGTTGACACTTCAGTTTGACTAGTTGAGTTGAGTCTAGATGCTCCATTGGTTTTGTCACCGTGCAACATTGGGATCATCACCATGCTAATGCACACTTGCCTTGGTTTCATCACCACACATTACCCTTGATTCCTCGATATACTGCTTACTACACTATGTTTCAGTCAGTTAATTGAAGACCGATTGACTAGTTAACTTAGCTAGGTGGAAGTTCACTCCCATAACTACCTGAGAGACTAGACTAGGTGGCACTTCACTCCTATAACTATTGGTGTGTGTCCATATCACTCTAGACCACCACTATGGCACATTGGTTTTCCTCCATTGCACATTCATTGAGTTATATAGAGTATATCATGTATAAATTATTCATTAGGGTTAATGAGAATTCTTCCATTCTTTCCCTCATTCTTTTTCTTTCTCAATTTCTCTCTACAAATGTGTGTCGTATTTTCTAGCTAGATCTATTATGTGTAGGTTCAACACATTTACAAGAATTACATTTTTTATCACCTGAAAACCACTCACAGAGATATGCAAGTGATCTCCAAAAGGCTCCTCAGATCAATACACAAAGTTGCATAATCATGGCATTAGTACACCACCTTTAACAGAACAAAAACTATACAAAGTGGACTTTTCTATCTTCCACATGACTCAACAATCTATATTTTTGTGTGATCTGTGCATACCCATGCGACTGTTCCTTCAAACGTCACACAGATTGAAAAGAAGTGGTGTTTCAACAACTTTTGGCTCATTAATGACAAAGAATCACATCAAGAGTAACTTCTAGATGAAGGACCAAGAGGCCTCGAGCCCATGGAAATTTAAGAATGTTACTATGAGTGGTTTATGCCCACTCATGCATGGGAAGCTACACCCAAGTGGCTTTTCCTTTCCCATTTAGAACTAGTTTTTACCAATATTGTTTGGGGCTTATAAAAAGAAGCCATTGGCATGCACAAATCCAATAGAAGCCATAGAAAAATTATGATGTTTGCATGAGCTTATAGAATCATTTTTTTCTCACAATACCTTTCATTCATAAGCATTATATATTGGTGTATTAAACCTATCACTAAGATCATGGTCTTCCAAATGTTTATTTTGGTAGTAGAGATCATTGAGCTCATATTTGTATTGTATAAATAGTTATGTTTTGTAATGCAATAAACACAAATTAATTTTTTGTATGCTCTTTCTCATGGTCCTCCAAATATTTAATTTGGTATCAAAGATCACAGATCATCTTGGCTTGACTCCCTCATGGGAGAGACTAGGAAGATGAGAGTAATGAGGATGTAGTCACGTGTAAAATTATTCTTAGGAGTGATAGAGAAAGTATGATCAAGATGTAGAAGTTGTTGGTTTTTGTGTGCTAGAATGCGTGTTTGAAAAATTGTTGTAAAGTGTGCCATGTCAATAATTGAAATTTTGATGGCACAAAGCTTATGTCAATAATTGAAAGTTTGACCACACAAAGCTTATGTCAATTGCAGATTCCTTTTGTTTGTCGAAGTGGCTGGGATGAAATGCTGGTAGATAATTGGAAGTATGATAGCACCAAACTTATCTCAATTGCAAATTCCCTCCATTCATCGACGTGGCTAACTACCCCTACCCGTCTCCGTGTACATAGACAGAGAGATGCCTCATTTCCATAACCCTTTGAGTGCACATATCTGTCTTCGTAATTCACGCCATCTACGTTAGTATCAAGGAAATCCATAGATTGATGACTGCACATTAATGCCAAGCTCATTCAAATTTTGAATTTAGCAAAGGTGCAAAATATCCACACACATTCAAATTCAGATTTTGAATGTATAAACCTACCCAACCTAGGTTTGGCCAAGAGGAAGAAGATATATCATTTCATAATATTTAATATTGACGAAAAACTAAACCATGTCACAGTAGATAAACTCGGTGGCCTTGATGAGAACTATGATAGCTTTACTGCTTCTCTTCCCGAGACAGAGTGTAGATACGGGGTCTATGACTTTG
Source organism: Picea glauca (assembly GCA_000966675.3). Classification (NCBI taxonomy): domain Eukaryota; kingdom Viridiplantae; phylum Streptophyta; class Pinopsida; order Pinales; family Pinaceae; genus Picea; species Picea glauca. The sequence continues at coordinate 428,649 of JZKD02S1708062.1, forward strand.
ATTTTTTCATTGAAGACAACTAGCAAAAGAGAGAAATAATATTCATTTCGTGGTAAGTAAGATCCTGATTATGAAGTGGTTATTTTAACTATATTTTATGTTGTTTTTCTCTTTAATGTGCGCTTTCAAATTCATGGGTTTTGATGTACAGAAAAAAATATGCAGGTCTCCTGACTCTTCAAGGGTGAGGAACAAGATGTTGTACATGCAAGCTCCATGGACAAGTTTAGGAGGGAGCTGGATGGTTTCCACCGTGAAGTGCATGAAACATATCCCACTGAGTTGGACATCGACGTCAAAAGAAAGCATTCCCGATGATGTCTTATTATTGCTACATATTTTTGCTCAATGTGGAGTTGGTTTCAATTATGGTCTGTATGAGAACATTTGTTATATTTTGTTGTAAATTGTTAAGTTTGGTTGGCCAACATATAAGTATATCTACTATTCAACAACTAACATGTTGGCTTTATGGCATCGCATGTGAGATTAGCCTATGTGGATGAGCTGATGTATTTCTGTAACATTAGTTGCTTTTTAATTTTATTTGATTAGTTGCGACGAATATTTAGTTTACACAATTGTTTATTCAACTTTAGTTCCTCCAAATAGTAGCTCTAAATTAGTAATATTGTTGTGTCAAATTCAATAGTGATGTTTCTTTTTTTTTCTACCTGATAGATTTTTCATATTATTGATTGTTTTTAGTATATAATCTTTCATTGACCAGTGAAAATGCCAAAAATACAAAACCTCTTGATGTAGATATTCTCAATGGACAACCATATTCAGTCTTTTGCTTTTATAAGTTTGTAAAGGATATTTTGTAACATGTGACTCTCTCTTGTCCCTGGTTGGGTAGCAAGTTTTCTATCCTCCTTGCTCAGATTCAATTCACTCAAAGTGGATATGTTGACCCCTTGTAATAAGGTTGGAAGGATAGATGTCCATTCTGATGGGGTTCGGGATACCTTGGCCCTTGCTAAGTCACAAGTTATTGAAAGTAGGCTTGATCTCAGGCCTAACCAAGATCAAAGCTATTCTCATGGTTAAGTAGCACGTTATTGCAAGTAGGCTTGATATCAAGTTATTGCAAGTAGGCTTGATCTCAGGCTTAGCTGAGATCAAACATATTCCCATGGTTTAAAAAAAAATGTGATTCTCTCTTATCCCTCTTGTTTTGGGTTTGGATTTTAATAGTTAGATTATAATGGAATGTTCATTCATAACTTAGAAAAGTTGCAACCACTAGAACACTTTATATAATACCTTGTACATTTATCTTAACTTAAAATGACTACAAATATCATAATTTCAAAAGTCTCAACAATGCTGAAAAATAACACTCAACATAAAAGAGTCATCTAAAAAGATGATGAATTTAACCCATGTTTACCTTTTAATATTTGTAATGCCTTTCAATATTTGTAATGCAAAGGTTCATTGTTTAAACATAGAATACCTAAATTTGTTATTAATGATTAGCCTAAACACTAAAATATTCAAATACAAAAAATCGATTTAATGGTTCCGATATCAAAGTTTTAGTATGATTTTGCATGATTCAAAATTTTCTAATAAAATATATATTATTTCATTTTTTTTTATAAAAATAATTAATTAATAATATTTTTTTAATTATTATAAATTATTAATTAATAATATAAAAAAATTAATTAATATTTTATTATTTAAAAATTATATTATTTATACAATTTTTTTTTATAAAAATTTTACAAATTAACTTTTAAGATTGTATGTTTGTGATTTTCCAGTACTTGTGTGTTTGTAGTCCAAATCAAACTTGAGAAGATAATATGAAAAAACATTATTTAATCATGAACACATTGTACAACTTATTTTGTTATGTAAAGTATTCATTCTTTAGTATTAATTTAAAAAAAAAAAAAAATTAATGTATATTTTTATTAAATATATCAAAAATATTTAAATTTTTATTAGTTGTACATATTAATGTTAAGTTATTTTAATATACAATAAATTTATTCAATAACATTAAAATATAATAAATATATAAATATTCACTCTAAAATAAATTAAATTAACTTTAACAAAACATGAAAAACATTATTTAATCATGAATACATTGTACAACTTATTTTGTTATGTAAAGTATTCATTCTTTAGTATTAATTTAAAAAAAAAATTAATTTAATGTATATTTTTATTAAATATATAAAAAATATTTAAATTTTTAGTAGTTGTACACATTAATGTTAAGTTATTTTAATATACAATAAATTTATTCAATAACATTAAAATATAATAAATATATAAATATTCACTCTAAAATAAATTAAATTAACTTTAACAATTTGTTGTTTAAGAATTATTTATACGAATTGAAACATTTTGTTGTTTAAGAATTACTTATATATGAATTGAAACATTTTGTTGTTTAAGAATTACTTATATGGATTGAAACATTTTGTTGTTTAAGGATTATTAAACATTTTGTTATTTAAGAATTACTTATATATAGATTGAAACATTTAAACTAATATATAAAAAACTTATATATCACTTCTTATAAATTATCCATTCTTATAAAGTTTCTACAAATTATTACAAATAGCTTTTAACAATTTGGGTTTTAAATTTAAGAAGATGACATGAAAGCTAGTGAACCATTTTATAGCTTTTAATAATGTGTGTTTGTATTCCTAGTCAAACTTAAAGATGACATGAATTGACTAATCAACAACATACATTAAAAATATTGAAATACTCAAAATAAACTCAATAACTAATTGGTTAAAAATAAGAATAATCATCCATTCTTATAAAGTTTCTAAAAAATAGCTTTTAACAATTTGTGTTTGTATTCCTAAAACTTAAAAAGATGACATGAAGGCTAGTGAACCATTTTATAGATTTTAGAATTGACTACTCAACAACATACATTAATAATATTGGAATACTCAAAATAAACCTAATAACTGGTAAAAAATAAGAATATTATATACCACAAACTTTAAAATATTCAAAATAACTAATTAATATACTCAAAATAGTTAATTAATAAAAATAAATGACTTAAAAACAACTTTACAATTCTTTTTACTTGTAATAAGGTGCTATGGGACAAGCCCTATACCCTTTTGTTTTATCTTCTACATGGAAAGATTTGAATCATGGTGACATTATTATATCATACATTCTTATTACATTAAACAATGTAAACATCTCTATAAGTTCAAGATAAACAACGTAAACATATCTATAGGTTTAAGATAGACATTTGTGTCCATCACTATAGGAGGGGGATTTCCCAAGATGAGGGAATGAAGACCACTTAGAAAATAAACAAGAGTCAGGTGATGGAAATACAAGTAACGAGATTTCTTAAGATGAGAAATCAAGACCACCTAGAAAACAAACAAGAGTGAAGTGACATAAATACATGTAATGAGATTTTTCAAGATGAGGCAATGAAGACTACCTAGAAAATAAACAAGAGTGAGGTGACACAAATATATGTAATGGGATTTCTCAAGATGAGGCAATGAAGACCACCTAGAAAATAAACAATAGTGAGGTGTCAGAAATACATGTGATGGGATTTCCAAACATGAGGCAATGAAGATGATCCAGATTTTATGAGCAGAACAAAATGAATACAGATTATTATCAAAAGATGCTTAACATAGAATAACATATATACAATAAAAATTGGTTTCTATTCAATAAGGAAATAAGCTGAAACTATAAAATGCAGCGGAAAACAAACTTGTTAGAATGGTGGTGACTTATCTCTAAGAAGAGATGTGACGACTGCGCTCATTCGCAAGAAGTTGATTACAATGAGGCTGTCAAGGCATTTTTACAATAAACAAGAATGTCAAAAACCCTAGACATCCAAAAACCTAACCCTAGGAGATGAAGCACCAAAAGTCATGTGGGCTATGTTTGGGTAAATTAGTACATCAACTTCCCGTGGTCATAATTTTTGCATACAATCTATATTTTAGGCACACGATAACCCATTGGAAAGGTCTATCTGAGGACTACACATGTTGCATGTGGTGTCAAAAGTCAAGGACCCAAAAACTAGAAAAAAAACTATCGAACTAGAAAACTTCCAAAATGAGCCAGTTGGAATAGGTGGGAGGCCAATGACATCCATCTGGATTAGAAGACCACCTAGAAAATAAACAAGAATGAGGTGAAAAAAATACATGTAATCTCTTTTCAATGAGGTGGGAAAAGTAGTATGCTCGTGAAACGTGTCAAAGCATAGTACAATATGAGATCGTGGCAATAGGGGCCATGTTTGAATACATTAGAAAAATGAATGTTGGTTCCATTTGAACACATGTGAGGAAAAAATGGCATCGAGGGGGTGGAGAACTACAAAAAAGAAAAGGAGTTCCACTAGCATGTGGGATCAAACCATGCAAGGGGCCACCTAAAGGGTGACTTCCACTTGAGGGATCCAAATAATGATGAAAGATAATACATGCTAAGGGGTCTTAAACTTGATCTAGAACACTGCAACTATCAATGTGTATGATTCATATGGATGTCAGGATGAGATGAAGTCCAACATGTGAGAAACAATTAGCTCAAAGAGAAATTGTTGTGTGCAATTTGTTACAAACGTGTACAAAAGACTCTAACTTGATGGTTGTGAATCAAGAATGGGTAATAAAGGTTTTAAGAGCTATGCTACACTATGATTCCCAAAATTACATTATTCATGAAATAAATGGAAGAACACATGAAAGGAAACTAATAACATCAAGAAAAATTTAGAAAGAATGAAAGAATAATTCCATTACCAAACATATAAGACCAAGATGACACATGTGAAGTGATCTTAAAGAAGGAAATAGATTCCAAAACCTTTCCTTGGTGTATGTATAATCCCCTCCTTGGTGTGTGAGCAAGGTACCTAGACAAGAAACTCCCTCAAGAGGAAAAGGTCGTTAAGAATCTGGTAAAATTTAAAAAACATAACCTTAATATGAGTGTGGATGGATTTAGATGGACTGACTTGAAGGATTTATTTATAGGGAAAATAAAGGTTAAACGCCATTGACATAGTCTTCAAACAACTGTTAAAGATGACCAAATCAAGATTAACAGATGAAAAAATTCCAAAAAACACCACTACATATAATAACCAAGGCCCTTATAAAATAATATAGAGGAATAAAAGTATAAACCTCAACAAAAAAAATGTAAAAGAAAAAAGTTTAATAAATGATTTAATGTGAGTTTAATATTAAATGTAATATCAAAATTTCAATATATAAATCTCACCTCTTATTTAAAATAAAAAAAAACACCTTTTATAAGCATTCACCTTCATCCTTAATTCATACCTTTCATACTTTCACCTCACGACAAAGTGAATCCTTCAACTTTTATGCATATTCGCCCCAAAACACAATTTTTACAACATACATACACCATACATTTTATGCATATTCTTTTAACCCGGCGCTAATTTGAATATTGACAAATTTTGCAAGTGCAAAGGCAGATCAGCGCTCCCTTCAACTAGGGGCGCCCAGCGCTAAGTTGGAAACAACGCTCCTGCTATCAAGCACGGGAATCCTCCACGGTTTGACCTGACAGATCTTTGGAAACATCGCTCCTCACGCGGATCCTCTACTGTTTGACCTCACGGATCTCCAATCACGGATCTCCAAACACAACTGTGATAATATCACTTGTTATATTTGAAAAGAAACACAAATATCATATGATAATCAATAATCACACACAGATTATTAACAAAGAGATTTTATGTGGTTCACCCAAATATTGGGCTACATCCATCAAACATAGGCATCGGTTGTATCATGGTGTTTACAATAGCTCACTCACTCTCATCCTATTTCTCCAAGCTTCATGGATTTATAGCAATATTTACACAGTTACATGAACTGCTGACAATAAATGTTTTATTCCATTTTAGTAAATTTGTTTAAACAAATTAACAATATATGAGAGATTTATGAGATATTCCAATAAACAGTTGCACTACCTTATCCTATTCAGGTTCATGCAACAACCACCGGATCTTGCGTCTTGTTTGTTGTCACTGTTTAACAAAATGTTGGTATTGAGGGTAAATGGGTAGATGCCATAGGCACGCTAGCCCTGGGTGGCTGCAGTTAAGTGTGTGTTGTAAAAGGATATCTTCCATAGTTATTTGTTAGGTTCACATCGTTAAGTGGTGAGTTAACATACCATTGTATTGGATTGATATAGATAAACGTTCAATGAGCACCATGGATAGGTTTATGTGGTGCATTCACATGCTAGTGTGTTGGATTGATATACATAAACTTCCCATGAGCACTATGGTTGGATATTTTGGTTTCTTGATTCTCCACAAGATTGTGAGTGGTTCAATCTATGTATCAATATTTGGCTAAGAGGTATTGTTGGTTCCCAATGGGTAATAGATATGACAATTCAAATTTGTGATATGGAGAATCACAGTTCAAGAAGAGTGTTGACAGCAAAAAGAATGATAAAGTTGAGAGAGAGTCTTCCATACAAAGAACACATGTGGACTGGTGAAAGAAGGAAGCCCACTAGGTTTGGACTAGTGAACATTGAAGAAGAAAAATAACATGTATTCATTAAAGAGAGTTAGAATATTAATGTATACATGTGACATGATGTAATCATGGAGCCCATGAGAACATACAATAGTTAAGCTCTCCTTTGTATTGTATAAATAAGTATGTTTTGTAAGAAGTAATTTTTTGTATGCTCTTTCTCATGGTCTTCCAAATGTTTAATTCATACTCTACCAATAAATTTATATTAAAATCTTATACTACCAAAACAAAAATATAAAAAACAACTATACAACATACTCCATCAATAAATCAATATTAAAACCCGATATTACCAACTTATAAATCTGAAACTTTTGATTTAAAAATATATATACATTTATACTCCACCAATAAATCCATATCAAAATCCATTTTACCAACATATGAAACAACTATACAACATACTCCATCCATGAATCAAGATTAAAACCCCAAATTACCACACAATGAAAACTACACAATGAAAACTATAAATATGAGAAATAAATACATCCATACAACACACTATTCAATTATCAAACTTACTTCCTCATCCTATCTCATAGGAATTTTCTCTCGACCTAAATAAAAATATACTTCATAAAAATATGAGAATGCTTTCAATACATTTCTGGGACATTCAATCTTATTAACATAATCTTTAATTTTTCTCTCGACCTAAATAAAAATATACTTCATAAAAATATGAGAATGCTTTCAATACATTTCTGGGACATTCAATCTTATTAACATAATCTTTAATTGATGGCACACTCGAATATTGCATATATACATACATTGTATATATGGTTATACCTCATGCTAATGAATTATGAATTAACAAATCTACAATTGTGACGAATCTCGCCACTTGTCCCAGTAAGCGGTCGATTGTTTCCCATTTTGATCATGGACGTTTTGAAGTTCATAAAGAATGCATATTGGTTCTTGATATAAAATTCCACCAACTTCCTAGTACTTCCTCCATTGATATATAGCAACTGGTCTGATTCCAGTAGGCCTTCGCCAGAAGGAAGATTCTCATAATACTGATTGTCAAAAGTGACCGGAGTCTTCAAATCTAGTACAGTCACGGTGTTGTTTTTAATAA
>JZKD02S1708062.1:464773-487149 GCA_000966675.3 Picea glauca
GCATGTGAGACTAAAGAAAAGTTTGATGAAAATGCTAGTCTCTTGTTGTTAAAGTTAAGGAAGGTTTGAAAGAATGTGATCATATACACCAGGTATATTACAGAGCTACAAATCAGATTTGTATGATGAAATTGATGAGGGTTTTTGGTTCAGGTACATGTTGAGTACATGGTTGAGACAAGTAGTTGATGGGTTGGCACATACATGAGGTGTATAGTTGATGATGTTGGTACATATTGATGATTCATAGTTGATGAGTAGTTGAAACATGATTGGTACATACTTGGTACATGTTTGTATGCATTTGTTTATGGTACAGGTTGATTACAGGTTGTTTGGTACAGGTTGGTGCATGGTTGATGCACTTGTTTATGGAATAGGTTGATTACAGGTTGAGGTACAGGTTGATGCATGGTTTAGGTTTATTGGTACAGGTTTACAGTGATATATCTCATAGTGATAGTGTGACAGTGGTTCCATCATTCTACTTCTACTTCAGGGTAGTTGGACGGGGCAAGGACAGGTGGTTGTAGCTGGAGAACATAGGGGGTTGTAAATTCCTTATGGTTGTATCCAAAGAATTGGGGATTTGAATCTTCCCTCAGGTTGTAGCCTAAGAAACTAGGGGGTTGGAGCCTCCTTCCAGTTGCAGATGGAAAACAAAGGAAGTTGGTGCTTCTAATGAATGTAATTCTTCAAGACATATAAGAAAAAACATTCCATGTTTTTCTCCTGCTTTGGGTTTCCATGTAAAACATTGGTGTACTGTGTATGTGTATGATTGTTCATTTTTTTATTTCTTATTTACTCTGTAGTTATTGGATGATAATGATTCATTGATATAACACTTGGATTATATGGTTAAAAAGGATGAAATTGCTCTATTACTGATTCACCCACCCTCTTAGTAATCCAACATATTCCTCTAATAGAATGAACACTTTCTCAACTTGGCATACAACTGATGCTCCCTCAATACTTGTAGCACCATCCTCAAGTTATGCTCATGCTCTTCTTCAGAATTAGAGTATATAAGAATGTCATCCAAGAAGACAATGACAAACTTATCCAAGTAATCTCTAAAAATATCATTGATCAAACACATAAAGGCAATTGGTGCATTTGAAAACCCAAATGGCACCATTTTGAACTCATAATGGCCATACCTCATCCTGAAAGTAGTCTTGCTGATACATTCTTCTTTGATTATCCTGAATGTCTTTTAGATCCTATAACTAACTAAACTGACCAAGATTTCCCAAGTTTTATTCTTGGAAAATGAAATATTTCCACCAACTTAGGGTCTATATAACAATGACTAGCTCTTGAATCAATTAAAAAATCAATAGGTTGATCATTGATCTTACCTTCCCCTTCAATCACGTCAGATTGAAATTTAGCATGCTTGTTTTCTAGAGATAAATAGATCCTTGGTATGCTTTTGCCCATGTCCTCAACTATATCATCTAGTTGTACATTGTGATCCATCCTCACTTTTTCACCTCTATGAGGGAATCTATGTACATGTGATTTCACTCACAACCCCAACATTTCATAGGTTGTTGCTTTGGTATTTTCCCCATAGTTTCTAACATTTTGGGCTCATTTTGAGTTGAATGCCTCTGAGAATTATTTATGAAGAATGGTGGCTTGTTCCCCTTCTTCCTCTACTCCATATTGCCTTTCTTCTTATCTTCCCAAGCCTTTTGGAAAGTTGGTATTCCTCTATGTTGATCATAGAGGCACTTGGCTCTCCTTATTGCTTCATCCAATGTCTTGGTATCTTGTCACTAAATATTGATGGGATCCCACTCAAAAACCTTTGAATCTTGACATGTTCATCCTTGATGAATTCAACATACTTCAATAGTTCTAAATATCTTCTTCATACTCATACGTCGCCATACTACCAAGATTGAGTTCAAATAACTCCTTCATATGCCTATCATAATAACACTTGGTCAAGTATTTTTTCTAAAATTACTTCTTGAAATGCCTCCGAGTGATATTCTTCTCATCATTATGCCTTACTTGCACAAGTTCGTCCCACTAAATTGATGTTTTTCCCTTCAACTGGTAAATGACAATTCTTCCTTTTGTATATGAGGAATAATTGTGAAACTAAAAGGATATCCTCATCCCCAACAAACAAGTATCTTCTTATTCATCTTTCTTGTGATTACCATCAAAGGTAGGAGATTTAATCGTGTTCATTTCCCCTTGTAGTTCATCCACCCCATACCTCCTCTTATGTTTTTTGATAGGATATGTACTTGGAATGTTGTATGCCCTTCTAGTTGAGTGCTTTGGTGATTGATTATGATGTTTACTTGAACTTCTATATTTTTCCCTTCTAGAAAGAGATTTATGACTCTTGGAATTGCTTGATTATGTCTTCTTATCCATTTTCTTTTCTATTGTATCCAAGATATACAACAACTTGATCTTGAATCCATATTGTTTCTCCTTATCCTTCATAAGTCTCTCATTATATTCCTTATATCTTTGCACATATATTTTCAAACTCTTTATAATATCCACCAAATTCATGCTCACCTATTTTCCTTCTCCATGCCTATTGATTTTGTCTCTTCATTACCCATGCTCTCACCCAACCCCTTGACTTCATCTTCATAGTTGTAATTTCTCTATGCATCTTTGGCACCTCTAGTGTCTGACCTCTCTGTTGGATTCTACTTGGTTCTATTTGTGCCCTTGGTTATGCAAAATGTGCATGCAATATGATTTGTGAGACTATAATAATTTAACAAATCCATCATCTTATGCATCATTTTTCCCTTTAAATACACCATAAATATGCTTTCTGATTTCTTATGAATTTTACTATCTCGTTTACATTTCTTGGTGAATACATGGAATCCTTTCTCTAAAACCTTTCTAATGACTATTCTCTTGCTCAATTCTAAGTTTTTATAAGAAATTTATTGATGACACAGCCAAGGAAAATAATATCATCGAGGAGATGATATCCATTAGCACATGCAACATAGCTTCAATGCTCAATGACCATCTGATCATTCCTTCAAATTTAATATTTACAGTTGGTTTATTATCGCTAGCCACCAAAACACTCAACACAGACTTGATACTCAACAACTGTCTAATTTGGACTTTGATTCAATCTTAGTCACTGAAAAAATTTCACCCAAAATTAGAAAGTTCTTTAATTTTGTTTCAGGTTCATAACACATTCTTTATTCTTGTTACTTTTTCATGGCCTACGAAATGAACCCTCAAGTTCATCCACCTTCATTACACCTGTACTTAGAAAATATTCCAAGTATTTCACCATGGGTCTAAGGCATTTACTCGATTCACTTGTCTATATCCACGACTCCATTTGTCCCACCAATTATGTTGATATTATGGTAGTTGTGGGAGGTATTAACCTCCATATGTAACATTTGAATAGAATAGAATATTATGAAATCAAGAGAAAACCTAAATAGATGTGTGAGAACCCTAGAAAACATGTCGGCTTGACATAATATATAATATTAAGGTACTATACTCTAGGAATACAAGTTGGCTTGATAGGAAAAAGATAAACAAAAAATATAATTACTAGAAAGTCAGGTCGGCCAAGACAGAAAAGTCACTAGATAGATTAGTATAAATAGACGTATTATTGGCTCATTTGTTCACTCACTCTCACCCAGAAAACCAAAAAAAGTGTGTAAGTTTGGAGGAGGAGAAACAACAATTGTTGTTGGGAAATTTTATCTTGTTCAATATTTCCAGTATATTTATCTTGTGAACTACCTTTGGATAATGTGCACTCTCTCTTGGTCATATTTGGTTCTAATGTGGCTTCCCAGAATCATTCTTTCTTCCAAAGTTTAAGGTTCTTGGGGGAGGCTTTGTTCCTATGGATGGTTGACAATGGTGTAGTATTATCTATGGTGAAACAAGCACATATACATTATTCTAAAAGGTTATGGGCCCACACTATATTTAGAAAAGTCTAATTGTTGGAAGGTAGTTTAGGAGTTCCTTGTCAATCTCGTTGTACCACCAATTGCATCTTCAAATAGGGTTTATGATTTTGTAGCTCCAATAAACCCTAAACCTAAATTCTTGGAAACTTTCAATGAAGCATTGGCCCTAATTCCTGGATATTCTAGTGTGCCCTAACCCATCACATCTCTTGGTTACCTCAACCATAAAAAACATCAAGGTTGGCTTTTTTGGTCAAAGTCAAAGTTTGACTAGTCAAATCCAAATTTTGACTGGTCAAGGTCAAAGGAAAAACAGTCATGAAGACTAGTTTTAGAGTAGAAGACATATTGGAAGGTGCCACCAACTTTAGAGAATGGAATATTAAGTTACTTATTATCTTAGAAGAAAACGATCTTATGAACTACATAAACTAGGACATTCCTGAGCTGGTAGAATATGAAGAGAAGGTCAAGCACAAGAAGAAGGCTAAATGTGACGACGATCCTCAAAGTGATTATTCAGGAGGATCTCTACAAATCTCAATGTAAGTATAATTTAGTTATTTCAATTATTTTTTATTTTGTATTGAACCATTTTCCCTAGTATGGGAGTCCATTTTTCCTTTTGGTTTGGTTATTATCCTAGTACAAGAGGCCATTTCTAGTTATTATCCTAGTACATGAGGTCGTTTTGGTTATTATCCTAGAACACGAGGCCATTTTTGGTTATTATCATAGTATAGGAGGCCATCTTTGGTTGTTATCCCTATAAGAGGCCATTTTGGTTATTATCCCTATGCGCAACCATCTTGGTTATTATCCTAACATGAGTGTCCAAACTTCTTACTTTTGTTAGAAGGGCCATTATCCCTGGTATGGGAGCCCCTAGTTCTAGGTTAGGAACAAGAAATATATGAAAATAAGAAAAACATACTTGAAAGGACTCAAAGGAAGTCATACTTCAGAGGGATTCAAACTTCAGAGGGCTTGATTGATTAAGAATAAGCCAACTTGGTTTCATGACACTTTGCAGGACGCAAAGGGACATGCAACAAATGAAAGTGTGGTCCGAGGATTCTCTCAGATAGAGGGAGTTGACTTTAAAATTTGAGATATTGTAGGACTTCATCAGAGACATGGTGCATGAAGGAGAAGTGAGGCTCCATCACTTATCCACAGATGAGAAGATGGCCGACATTTGCACTAAGCCTCTATTTGGGACAACCTTGGCAGGAATGAAAATGTTTCCCTGGGAGAGTATTGATTATTGCAGCATCATGCTGATATTCCAATATTGATCAGATGGAACTGATTATGTGGGAATATTCCTAGATGTAATATTCGACAGACTGGAGATCGATTTGTTTCTAGATCTCCTATGTGTGAATTGCATCAAGCCTTGAAACTCTCACGAGTAGGTGAGTATACTCGATAAGCATCGGGTCGACTCTATCTCCATAGGAACTAGACTGTAGACCAAGGGAAATAGGGAACATCTACATTTCGAGGTGCTTGAGGTGCAGTTCCATGTGTTTGATAGCATCGACCTAAAGACATTCATGGATTGATCCTATGAGAGGATCACCATGAGGTGTGTCTGGCTCCAATGAGGTCATAAATCTTGTCATGGAACAAGAAAGACTCGAGGTGCTAGACACACATGTTTGATATCATTGATCTAAATGAATTCACGGAGTGATCCTATGAGAGGATCAACTATGAGGTGAATGTGGCTCCGATGAGGTCATGATTCTTGTCATGGGATAAGAATGACCCGAGGTGCTAGACACATGGTGGTGGAGATTGATCATCAATATAGCTAAATGAGTCTCATGGATATTGTGATGATATTTTTTTATTATTTATACCAGATGATGTTGATAGTGATACTCGTGACTTTATCTATGATGATACTCACAACATGGGTGTATCCATGGGTGAGCATGTCATGCAGGTGTATCCCACGACGACATTGACAAGTCCACATGGGTGTATCCATGTGTGAAATGATGATTCTACTTGTAGAATGGTGTACAAGACTATGAGAGTCTTTCCCATGCCATGTGAAGATGGATGGATGTGTTTGAGACCATTAATAAATAATACCTCCCTAGCTAAGAGGGAGTGTTGATATTATGGTAGTTGTGGGAGGTATTAACCTCCATATGTATCCTTTGACTAGAATAGAATATTTTGGAAGCAAGAGAAAACCTAAACAGATGTGTGAGAACCCTAGAATACATGTCATATTAGTAGAATATATAATATTAAGGTATTATACTACAGGAAGACAAGTCGGCTCCATAGGAAAAATATAAATAGAAAATATAACTACCAGAAAGTTAGGTCGGCCCAACCAGAAAAGTCATTGGACAAATTAGTATAACTATAGGATGTCTTGGCTCATTTGTTCACTCACTCTCACCCATAAAACCAGAAACAATGTGCAATTTTGGAGGAGGAGAAACAACAATTGTTGTTGGGAAATTTTATCTTGTTCAATCTTTCTGGTATCTTTATCTTGTGCGCTACCTTTGGAGAAGGTGTGCTCTCTCTTGGTCATTTGTAGTTAGGATGCGGCTTCCCATAATAATTCTTTTTTCCAAAGGTTAAGGTGCTCGAGGGAGCATTTTTTCCTATGGATGGGTGACAATGGTGTAGCATTGTCTATGGTGAAATGAGAACATCTACATTATTCTAAAAGATTCCTCATACTTAGAAAAATTAATATCATTCACCACACTCCATGATGTATTGATACTTAGGAAATTTCTGAGATATCTTCATTCTTCGTGATGTATTTATACTTAGGTAATTTTTGAGATATTACCATGCTCCACGATGTCTTGATACTTAGGAATTTGTTTGACATCCCACCACGGGGCTAGATTCAAGATTTCACAGGATAGGTAGGCACCCCTCCACTGTGGCTCTGCATCACCTGCCACCTATCACCACTTCCATCATGTACTTGCCATTGTGGAAATACATGTCTCTCTTATATCATGTCATTTGACACATGACCTTCATGTCATGTTGGCATCATTGTATGAAAAAATACCCAAATTTTTCCAATTTCTTTCCAAATTTCTAATTTTTCAAAAAGAATGCCCAAAAATGCATAATTTCATAATTCCTTCTTCGACCACCATTGAAGTTATTCAATCATCTTTGCTACAGTTTTTTTTATTCTATGGACACATCAAATAGAAATATAGACCCAAAATTCAACTCATCCACGTCGAATTATGCATGTATTGCACTGTATAAATTGGGTTTTTTCCCCAATTTCTCCATGGTCATTCTACGAATATGAAATTCGACCAATTACGGGTCCAAGAATGCCTAAATAGAGACTTAAATTAAGATTTTTTTTTTTAAATCCTTGAGCTCGATTCCTTCAATTACTCGTGAAATTTCCCAAGAATTCTTCCCAGTTTCATGGAAATAATTTTGTCAACAAATTGCATACATACTATGAAAAATAATTTTCTACGATTTTTATTTTTAGTGTACTGCTAGCTGAGCCATGCAGGATCGGTATTGAACCTATGGCTTTGATATCACTTGTAATGTACCCAAACACCCAGTCGAGTCCAATTACCTCTATTATTTTTTCTCTAATACCATTAAATTTACAATATTCTCTGCATATGATTACAATTATGCATTCCTATGCAATCCTAGCAATATACACACTTAAGCATAATTAGAAAAATAAAACCCATAAAAACCATAACAATAATAACATAATTAATCACATGAAATTCATACAAACACACAATAGATACTTATGTTGTGTAAATAATTCACCAACTACATGTAACCCTCCAACTTTCCTCCTAGCCATAGACTCTGCTACTCATAAGCTCTCAACAACAATCCACCCCGAGCTGGGGCTAAAACTCCACCAAAGAAAAGGAATCCTAAGCCAAAATGAGGTTTAACAAACATAATAAATCTCAATTCAAGGTGCCAACTCTTGCAACTATCCTACAACCTCTCATTTCCCACAGCTTGTCCCACCCCAGAAAGTGTACCCTTTCTCTGCTCAACAGTCCTTCAGCTATCCCACTTTCCTTTTGGGGCTTCAACAACGGACTAGACATAAGGTCTTATAGATTTGTATCTATTTCCAAACGCACAAGGAAAATAATTCCCAACTGTTCTCTCACCTAGAGAGTATGCTCACGGGGCTAACAACCCTCTTCTTCAAAATGAACATGGGCCTAACCACCTGCTTCCATAGCTCAAATGATATTGGGTTATTGGTTACCAACAACTCCAAATATTCCAAAGTATTGCTACGAAGATGGATGGATGGGAGAGTATGGATGGTATTAGTCAAGGTGAGACAAATTTGAATCCCCCCAAAAGACACTAAGCTCCTCCAATATATTTACATGTTCCCAACTTGACACTTGTCATGATGGAAAATGCATGAGCCCCACTTGGGTATACGTTTATCTAGTTTAAGAACTTAGGATAAGATGCCTCATAACTTAGACTTTAGGAAATATTAATATAATATTCCCTTTGGCTTAAGCTTCCATGACTTATCCCCTCTTCCTATACCTTTAACCCCCTTTCCCCTTCTAGTAGAGTTCTATCACCCCATACTCTTTTGTCTGATTGTTATATAACAATGATGTATTTTATTAATAGTTCGAGTCTGATTGCATATTACAATGATAGACTCACTGGATTTTTAGCATCTAGGATCTTTGGTCTGAGAATCACAAAGGAACTATCGTCTCAAAATATTCTGAATCAACAACCTATATGTACATTTACAATTGGGGTTCGGCCTAGGGGTATTACATCAAGTCTCACTTTCGTGTGCTTTTGAAGTTGTACCTATCTAATCATCTTATGTTGGAATCCTTTCCCATGTCTATTTCTCTCTGTATATTGTTTCTACTTCATATTTTTCTGAGCTAGAAAACATGTTTCCTTACTTTTCTAATATACTTTGTATAAGCATTTTCTCTTCACCATGCTCTACCATAAGACTTTGTATTGATTCCTCTTTTTCTGAGTTAGAAAAAATATCTCCTTACTTTTCTAATATACTTTGTAGAAGCATTTTCTCTTCATCATGCTCTATCGTAAGACTTCGTATTGATTCTTCCTTTTGTCTGACACTTCTTTTAAGTTCTTTGACTTATCTTCTCTTGTCTAGTGAACTATAAATTCTATAAAGAGATAGTTCATTTCTATTGTAGAATTGTTGGAATTTCTATTTTGTTTTCTATGATGACTGAGATATCACCACATTTTCACTATAGAAAGTATCAAGATGAGACTAGAGAGAAGTAATTTGAGAAGATAGATAATCTTGTTGTCTAAAATGGAAAGGAAAGGTCTGGGATTTCTGAAGTTTAAGAAACTGAAGCTTAGAGAGAATATCATGTTCATAATATGCATGTCTAAGCATTTTTATAAAAATAAATTCAATGTTAGAAATAAATTCAGGTCAATCTAGTTCATCAGTAAAACAGGAAAGAGGTGAAAAAGAAGAATTATATTTTAGAGAAGTGGGGAAATCATACACTTCTAAAAGATCAAAATCCAAAGAACAAGAAGGGTTATTAGATCCTATTCTATAGGATTCAACGTCTAAGCTTTAAAAACTTGAGATAAATTCTTTAATCTAGAATTTTTTCCTTTCTTTGGACATATTGAAGCCCAATTTCCTTTTTTCTTGAAGATGAAACAATGATAAGACTTCTTTGGTGCAGATCTCTTTTTCAAATAGAAATATTTTTTTGTTTTCTTAAGTTAGGATAAAATTTCCTAGCAGATTTTTCACAAATGCAATAGTCGTTTTTTCATTTTTTCTTATTCTTTTTTCCACAATCAGAGTAGGTTTCAAGAAAATAATTGTAGTGTTTTCCCATAAACACTTGTTGTTTCTTTATCATTCTTGAGACCTTTCTCTCAACACATTGTTGCTAAATAATTTTCATAATGATCTCATGCAAATAGGACAAAGTCTAAATTTCTATAGAAATGTTTTGATCTTTCAAACAACTTTGTACAAGATCTAGAAAACAAGAATGAATTGCAGCTAGATAGTGATGCAAATATGCAACGTTTCCAAAATCAGAAATTTTATACTAAATATTTTTCATCTCACACTTGAACTGATCTATTTTATCAAGATCACATTTTCTTTGAGACATAAATAAATATGATAAATGATTAGTAACAAGTATTTAAGTGAGCCATTCCATAAAACTCTGTAGCAGTAGCTTCCTATAATTCAACAATAGGATTTTGGCTATGAAAAATCTCCATTGGATTATCATGTTTCATTCCAAGCCACTAGTGTATGATAATACGTTGTAATCTCCATATTATTCTATAAGAGGGTTCCTCTCAAGTCAATTTATATTTATGAATGTCTTTTTGAACATTACTCCATCCTTCTTAGTAGGCAAGAGTACCTACAATTTGTTGAGTTGAAAGATAATCAATATTGGTGATAGGGGATTATAAGAATAAGAAGTGCTTGATGTGTTAATCTTAGGACCTGAAGTAGAGGTAGCATTTTCTCCTTTATATATTTTCATTCACAACCATATTTTATATGATTGCTCATTTTCATCAATCCATTTTGGATCTTCTTCTAAGTCAATAATATTTTCTCTGTGAATTTTGAACCTAATATTTCATATTCATCAATTGCATCAAGTTCTCTAGTATATATTTTTATTTCTCCACACTATATCACAAGAAGGGCTGGGCTATGAGGCTATGTTTTGACATGTCAAATCCAGTAAGCTATACAATAGAGTATGAATATAGGGGCCAGTGAGAGAAACAATAGTAGTTAGCGGCTAGGATATGAGGCTATGTTTTGACATATCAAATCCACTAAGATATACACATGCTTGCAATAGAGTATGAATATAAGGGTTAGTGAGAGAAACAAAAAATATTGGGACCAAAAAACTTCATACTACACCATTATGCGAAGGTTCAAAGAAGCCTCTAATGAGAGCATTCTCAAATTTCTTATTTCAGGAATCCATAAGATAACATAGTGAAGAGGCATTTAAATTGAATGAGGCCTATATGAACATAATTGAAGTGAATTTTCAAACCCTAATCAATATCTTCAAATGTTATCAAGGGAACTTGATGAGCATTCTTATCATGACTCAAAGCAATATTAGATGAGTTGTAGTAGAGTTACATTGTGGACTTAAAATTCCAAATAGATATAGTATATTTTATTTGAATGAACTCTACGAAACTTTTAATTTTTATTTGGATTAAAATTTTGTATAGCAAGAGATTTTTGTGAGAAATCATATTCATTCTTATCCTTATTCTGATTTTTTTATATATGAAGAATATGTAGATAATTACTTTCTTACTGCTAATAAAGAATCCATTTTACTATACTCTCTCTGATTTAAAGAAAAAACCATTGAATTATCAAGGGACACAAAAGCGGTACTTGCACAACCTTAATAGGCCTCCCTAGATTTCCATGACCTTTTCTTCCTTGAAGTGTTATTGATGATCAAGAAATTGCAACATCAAACCAAATTAGTAGGATCACCACACAATGCACAAAAATATGGACTCAATGAATAATCTCTGCAAATAATTTTATTTCTCAGAGTATATGCATGTGAGTAGAAATATCATACAACCAGAAGAGTCTCAATATTAAACCTATGCAATGCTCAAATGATAGAAACGAATTCTATATCATCACTAGTAGTCATTCATTTTTAGATATAAGAATGACTTATCGTATATAAAGGAGGGTACTCTTAGATGAACTATAAGAGTATAGCATCACTAGTAGTATTCGTTTTTAGTCATTTGTTTTTAGATATAAGAATGACTTATAGTATACTTGAAAATTTACAAAGTGGAGCTATATGTGGCCCATGACACTTCCCTAAAGATGAACTAAATACAAAGTGGAGTAGAGTGGCCCACAACCCATTATGTACTACTATCTAATGAGTACTTGGAGCATCTAATGGATAAAAATCTCATGGATTTGGATCATTATTATTTCTTGATTTATACTCATAGTCATATTTTTTAAATACATATAGAGGTTCCATGACAATCAATAATGAAAAATGAAGATTGAAAGGGTAATACTATAGAGAAGGAGGTACATAATTATTAGAGAGAATGATGAAAGAAGATAAAAAAGAAAATGTATGCCAATACTTTTCTTGCGATCATGATGAAGAATCCATCTGTCTCACTTTTTAATTGTTATATCATATTTTCCCACCTCATAGCATGGATGCAAGTGATTGGCCTGATTGTTTAATCCATTTCCTACTTACAGACAAAAATCCCCCCCAGTTCCTCCTCAAAATACTTAAAAAAAAAAACATTTTGTAGGTCATGTGTGCCCTATCAGTTATACAACTAGCATATGATAGGATTGTTTCTCTTCTGTGACATGCGTATGCATCTTTTGTGGCACAAGAAAATAAAAAATTACTGAATTTTGAGTAGGGTTTATGGGTTCCTCTAGTTACTAACCCATTATTGCCCATGGATAACTACTCCAACCACCTTTTTGGAGTATAAAAGGATTCCAAGGGGTAGAGGAGAGATCATCAATATTTGAAGCATCATTATGCTAGAAAACTTTTGCTAGAGTCTGCAAGACCCTTTCCCATTTCTACAAGATATTCCCTTAAGTTGTGGAAACCCATATTTCTAGTCATCTTTGCTCATTTATCCCGTCATAAATAGACTCATATTTATTGGACCCATCTTGAGTGAAGAGTTAGGATGTGTGATTTAGTATTCATTGGTATGAGTGGAGGAACCTAAATGTTTTTTCTATAGCAGTGCCACATTGGTTATAGGTCGTATGGTTTCTTGACTTTATTATGTTAACATAATAAAGAAATCTCTTTCCCATTCAAGTCTTGTGTTTTGATTTACTATTGTTATATCTAAGAATTTAATTATCTAGAATACTAATGTGTTTAATTTATATTAGTATATTTAAAATTCAGTTATTTGTAACTACTTACCTTGTATATTTCTACCTCTTGGTGTGCAAGATGTTAGAGAAATCTTTGGAGAAAAACGTTGGATCAAGGATTTATGCAGGGAATCTACTTTGAGCATTAGGATCCAGATTAGTCTTCTTTCTTCTCGTTACAAGTTAGTTAGTTAGTTGCAAAAGTTTAATTGTCTTTTGGGGATATAGTTAGTTCTTTGGGGAAATCACTATTTTTTTCCTTCTAACCCATCCATGGGAGTTTATTCTCTCCAAACATATACTATCTAGATTTATTCCAAAGCTAAACCATTCCCAACAAAGTATTGTTGTAGCCATGTTTGAAAGAAGATCGATCATAAAAATATGACTATATTCATGATAACCAATCTAAAAATATTACAATAATCCTCATATGACTAGTATGGATGAAACATACATACAAACATTCATGTTTTTGTAGATAATGATCTGGAAAAGTATATATGACAATCTTTAGAGATTCTTGAAAATATATAGAAAGGCTTGGATCTCTATTTTTATTTACAATGTAGGATAAAACATGTTCTTGAAATTCATGATCCTTTATTATAATATTGAACCATTCAAAACAAAATTTAACTAGGCAAATTGGATGACCATAGACCAATCTTCTTCTTCCAATCATTTTACATTTCTTGATATCTTTAGCCTTAGATCCTTCTCATGTTGGAAGATATGTTATGCAGTTTTCTTTTCCTGTCTTGTATTTTATGTCAAATTCAAATCCTTCAAACCTCATTACTCATCTTAATAACATGTTATTTCCATATTCTAACAATTGTTTATTACGCAAAATAATCTTCGTGTGCTTTAGATCAATCAAAACAATGAAATGGACTGGCTTTAATAAAATAATAAATATTTTGATTCCATTATTTATTAATAGAATTTCCTTGCAAGAAGAAGGATACTTTAATTCATGTTTTTTTAAAAGATGTAGAAGAATATGAACATACCTATTCTATGCCAATGTTCTCTTGAAGTAGTACTGCATCTCATGCTTCATTTGACGAAAATGTCTCAAGAACAAATGGAAAATCATTTCTTGGTAATACTAAGGAAGGAAGGTTATGTACCTTTTTCTTGATTAATTGAACAACCTTAGTCATATATTTTGTCCATGGAAAAATATTGATATTCAATCACTTACAAAGAATTCTAACATATGAAGCTTGTTGATTATAAATTTGTCTTATATGATTCAGACAACCAAGGAATCTCTGAAGTTGATTTTTATCAAGGATTCTGTCTAGAAATTTTACCAAAGCTCACAACACATGTATCTATAATTCAACTTGTCCTTGAGAAATAATTAAACCAACCAATTCCTTCTTGGTTTTCCTAAACTAAATATTTTTCTTTAAAAGTGCAATTCCATGCTTGAAAACTAATTCAAATAATTCTACTAAATGCTTATCATGTTCTTAGGCATCATAAGAACACCCTAATATATCATCTATATATACAATAAAATAGCAAAAAATGTTCTCATCCCTTTTTTGAACTCTATTGGAGTCTTCTTCAATCCAAATGATATCACTGTCCTTTGGTATTTCCCATTAGGTACTACAAAACTAGTTTTGTATCTTTAGGATTTATAAATATTTTCCAAAAACCACTTTTGAGATCAAACTTACTGAAAATATTGTATTTAGTGATTTTGTCAAATAATATTTCCTTTGAAAAAAGAGGATTCTTAATTGGCATTAAAGCAACATTAATAGGTTTGAAATTTACTACCATTCTTTGTTTAACTCTATTCTATTATGAATACTTGTTGATGTAGAATGTTTCCCATGCCCAAGGACTTATGAATTCTTTGTTTAACTCTATTCTATTATGAAACTTGTTGATGTAGAATGTTTCCCATGCCCAAGGACTTATGCTTGGATCAATGAAATTTCTCTCAAGTAGTTCTATAAGATCTTTTTTACAATATTCAACATCAGTAGGAGACTTTTGATTAGAAGAGGCCTTCTAAGGAGTACCTTAATATCCTTGTTTGTGCGGAAAATCAACAAAATATTTTTCACAATTCCAAAATGCATTAGGAATATCAGAGGTGCAATTCTCTTCAATTTTCTTTTAAAATAACCTTAAAATTTCATGACTGTGAAGTTTTGCATTCTTCACAATCTTCTTAAGACTTATAATATTATCTACAGATGCTAGAGGTATATATTAGTATGGTGCATTAAGGTATATATTAGTATGGTGCATTAGGTCTCACTTTCTTATTATTATAACATTTTTCAGGTATCTCTACTATTTTTCCTTCAACAATAAGACTTACTTAAGACTTACTTTTATAGGGATAGTAGTAAAGGGGAGACATTGATTTATAAAGTATTGTGCAAGGACAAAATCACAACATGAATCATAAGCTAACATAGTGCAATGAACAACCTTATATACAATTCTCATAGGAAAATTATGAGCTCTATGATTTATGAAAATCAATTCTTGGTTGACTTCTCTGAATCTAGTTTCATTTTCTTCCCACATGTATTCTAGAAATTCCTTATATTTTGAACACTAAATCATTTATATAGTATCTACTTGTGCATCTAGGAAATAGTTTTTGTATCTTGTGAACTTAAAGGAAACTGATATGACCAAATGATGTTTTAAACCATTCAATCTTAAATATTGTGCATGTGTTTGGGAAGTCATACATATATGATCATCTGGTGTTGGAATCTATTGTGGGGGAATCCCACAACAATGCCCCATATTTCTGAATTATATGGGGCCCTTAAAAAAATTATCCTTTTTATTTTTTATTTTTGCACCTATCTTTTTCTCTACAAGACTGGTATCCTTAATTATCTAAGACAACCACAAATATAACCAACTCTGTTTCGGGATCATGGTCGTCGGAATCCCTTTTTAATGCGTTATTTCAAATTCCGATCTTCGTGCTCCGATCACCTCCACTCTTACCTTTCTTTCTTGTGCAGAGCCCCAAAGTTTTTGCTGACCTATCAAATGACCACTTACCCAAGTGACATCCCAAGATTGGACTGTTAAATGAATTTTTTAATTCCTTTCTTAAATTGGTTGTCTTTTTTACTTGCAGAATATAAAAGTGTTTCTAAGGTATCCAAGAAATATTACCTTTGATACCATCCTCATCGAGACCCCTTTTAAACATCATCTCATCTCACTACGAAAAGAAAACTTCGATGGTTCTTTGACCATTCTTGCACATGTCCTGCACACTATCCTAAGCTGAAAGAATATTATTTGATACCTTTATCATTAGAGCTCATACCTTCCATATATTTCAAAACCCCGACAGTCAATCCTAAAATCCTATAAAACACATAGTTTAGCACACCTTTCTAAGCAACGAATATTCCATCGATACCTTCCCCTTAAGTTTTAATTCCATACTCATCGTGATTTACCCCATCGCCAATACCTCGACAGGTCCCACTTCTGTCTGTATTACCATTCATTGGTTGACATGTCATGCCCACACATTGGCCCACGTGTTAGGGAATATACCTTTGATATCTTTCCCTTCAAAATTTGAAAAAACCACAATCTTTCATACTCTGAAATATCGACCCCGATAACGGTATTATTTGAGGTTTTGGTTTAGCGCTTCCCCCAATTTTTTAATCAATGTGCCTAACCTACTTAATAACCTTTAATTATGGAAATGATGCACATTAACAAGAAAAGTTAAGATCATATTTGGAAAGATCCTCGTACACACCTGAGTTATTGCACACCCATGCTAACTGAATGTGCATTATGAGTTATAAAAATACCCTTTCAGGACACATCTTGCACCGTAATATTTCAAAGCTCATTCCATGAAGTTTGATTTTTTTCTGGACTCCCTCACTCACTGAGATTGTTGTCTTTATTACTGCAACTTCTTGCTTACCAACAACCTTTTGTTTTCTATCATTTAACTAGTTTTTAATTATTACAACTAATGCATTATACCTAAGATAAGATTATAATTCATTTAACGTGTTATTGCGGGTTAATCTATTTATTCATCATGTCGATCTAGAATCCCAAAATACCTAGGAGTTCGGTTTAGTTATAGGGTCCCCTAGGCCTCGAATCATCATCACGACTGATCAAAATTCTAGTGATTGATATGATTCCCCATACTGGTGAGGACCATGTCCCAATATTTGAAGAGATATACAGTATTTTTGAATCTCAAAGTTTCCTGAAGACAACGAAGTCTTAGAGGTGTAATTGAATATCCTAAAAAACATGATTCTCCGGGTAGTTTTGAGGCCACAACTATTCCCATATAACGAGGCAACACAGTGGTGCCTCAAACAATTCAACGCTTCCATAACTCCATGAGAAAATAAGGAGTGTGAGTATCTTCTCTCAGACTAGAGGATATTAGCTCCAGGTATCACCTTCCCACTCCTACTTTCTCATTGAATGAACCTTTCTTAAAAGGGTTCTCCCAAGCAAAGGACCAGAAAAATAGATGAAACACTGGTGGGAGGATGATGATGAGACTCTTAAACAAGGACAGAAATTGGTCCCCACCCATAGGATTAAAAACCCTTACAAGATACCAACATCCATTCTCTGTCAATTATATGGAGAAGAGAAGAGTATGCACTTCCAAATTGATTGGCTTCCATTAACACACACCATCATTAAGACATGAAAAATATTTAACTGGGTGGATATCTTGGCCTTTAACATTTTCCTACATGCTAAAAATATCTCAGGTATGAAGAAGCCATGTTTTATATTTTTTCTTATATGATAGACACCATTTGTTCATCAGCTCATTTTTCTCGAATTGGGATGGAATTGGAACCGAAGTCTGCCCCTCATTCATGTGTATTGATCCCAATTGTGGAGTGTAAATTTTAAACAACATTTTTATGAGATTTGCAATTTAGTCCTCGCACCTCTGCATTCATTCCTTTTCGTCTTCCCCATACACAGGATATCCTTTGAGGCCAAAAATGGGATGAAAGGGGTGGTTGATTGGTTTTTCTACAAGTATTATTCATTCATTAGGGTTTACGAGACCACCAGAGCCCTACATCTCTTTCCTTATTTCTTCCCAGACCGATTGTTGATGAGATAAATAACATATCAAACAATGGGGTCCAAGGTCACCCCATTGTTGAAAACCAATAGTAAAATATTGTGGCGATTCTTCCCTCTCCACATTGGAAGTTTTTCCATCTCCAATGCTCAACACATGAGGAAGGAAGTTGAGACATTATAGGATTTAATCCTATGCTTGAGTGAACCCAAAGCCCATGATCCTCGTGAACTGGCTATAAGTCACTTCAGGTCTTTCAGACTCACTCATCCAAATATTCACATTGTGGATTTTTAGGAGGATAATTTTAAATGAGTACTCTCGTATGATGAGGTCCTCCACCATGTACCCCATGATGCTGCAAAGTGAGAACTTGATCCCAAACATGAAGAGTTCAAGATGGAAACTTTGGCCCAATTGCATAAGTTGTGTCAGCAAGAGAAATATACCGGTAGTGTCAAAGAATAGGATAAGACCAAAAAGGAATAATAACTTGAGCATAAAAGTCTCTAGGAAGAGCAAGAATTTCAGAGAAGACAAGCTGAGGAAAATATTAGAATAGAATGTGAACATGTGTCACATCAGGCTTCTTTGCAAAAGAAAAAAAATAAGAAGGTAAAAATTTAGAGGAGGATGAGGAGGCCAAGAGGATAGCTAATGAATCATAAGCCAAAAAATGGTTGAAGAGGCACACGCGAAGAGATTGGCCGAAGAAGCTGAAGAAAGAGGAAAGTTGATGAGCTTTCGAAACAAAATCTAAACCGGGACCCACAAACCTCGTTGACGACCACCCTAGGCATCATGAATATACCCCCTCTAGAGTATACCCCCATAAGTTCCATACTAGGGGATTCCTCCCTTTCTTCTCAGGCTCTAAATTTCGTAGGCTCTATAGTTTCCATTGGAGACTAATATTTCAACAACAGAACTAAAAGTATCAAGAATAGATCTTTGAAAAGAAAAAGAGGAGAGGACCCCAAATCAAGTCGCATGCATGAAGGATTTTGGAATGGAAGGTTGGCCCTAACCTTGAGGAGAATGCATTTCAATAGGCTTTAGTGCTCAATAATTTCATAGGATTAAATGCCTCCTTTGTTTTGGAGGTAACTAATTCCTTGAACACTGCCATGACCTGGGTAATGGAGCTCAAAACAGATTTGATGGATGTAAGAGACCAATTCTACATAGATTTCTAGAAATTTGTTAGCATATCTGAAAGCCTAAACTCAGGTATGATAAGTGGCATTATACAGGCACAAAGAGACAACATGAATGAAGAGTTTGAAAAGAGGATGAAAATCCTACAGGACACCCACAAGGAGGAGTTGGAATTAAAAAAACATTAACTTAATGCCGCTCAAGAAAATAATAACACCTCAATAGGTATTGTTACTGGAAAAATCGGTAAGTGTTGACACAAACTAATATCCCTAACTTCAACAAGAAATTAGAACAAAACATGACAGAATACAAACTTCTCCTTATATTTCATTGCAACCTATACTAGTTCAATTAGGGATAAATGACACACTGTTTAAACGTTGTTTGATCCTTGCTAGTGTTTTCCTTGCTCCATATTAAGGTTTGTGGGATGTTGAACCTGTTAAGAAACACAAACCAACAAAGAGAGAGAAAAATATATATATTCCAATGAAACCTATTGTTACACTTCAAATTTTCACACCTAGGTACCTCTCCCTAAGTGTCGCGAGTGTCGTAAAAGTGTCATATGCACCTTGCTAAGTGTCGCATACACCTCGACACCATGAAATAACATATGTCAGAATCCCTAGTCAATGTGGAGGAGAAATATATTATATGAAGGTCCAAATACTATGTGCACATTAATTATTATTAATATTCATCAAAAGGAAATTAATTTAGTGTGAGAATCCACATCACATTTGGTTTCCTATTTTTTAGGGGAGTTTGAGGATCTCATGGATGGTTGAAATATTTCCTCCTTAAAATCCTTGAGAGATATTTCCTCCCTAAAATCCTTAAGAGACATTTTCTCCCTAAATATCTTAGAGATCCCATTTTAGTGGATCTGATGAGTGATCCTCTCCATGGTGGTTAAGCCTCCAAATCCTATATAACGAGGGCTTTTCCATGGAGAAAAAGGGCATGAATGGGATTTGAGGTATCAAACTTATGATATTGGGAGAAAGATTTCGATTATGATATTGGGAGCATTGTGCAAGGGTTGAACGAGGAGGACTTGTGGAGGCTTCTACAACTTCATCTACAGTTTGTAAGTATCTCTTTAAAGTTCTTTTTAATATTGCTTGGCATATTCCCTTCAAGATTGTGTATTGTTGCATATGATTGTCAATCTTGATAAACAAATTTGATTAGTCTAATATTGTATAGTAGAGTAGAGGTTATTTGTCTTTTGTTGTCCATTTCATTGCATATTGTATCGAGTGGTGCTGAAGAGTTTGGAGATCAAGCTCAGATCGAAGGCAACGAGGACAAACTACGGAATAAGGTGCATCACATTTTCTTCCTTCTCTTTCTCTTTCTGATTAGGTAATTGAATTCACAAGGATGTTAGTGTCCATTTGTATGTCTTATGTCTTGGTATAGGGGTCTATAATCCAATAGGATATTCACTTGTCTGCAGGGGGATTTTCCTACAAAACCTATGCATAAGATCAAGGAGTTATGCAATAAAAATGGAGACACTTTTATAGGAAAAAAATGTATTACCGCATTATATTGATGAAAGTGGAGAATAAAACCTATTCCTTGATGCTACAAGGTCCCTTCCAATGGCCCTTTACCTCAACACACACACCTTTTCTCCAATTCTTTTGATGAAGAGTATTCACAACCTCACTGGGAAAGCTAAAGAAAATCTATCACAAGCACAATCTTGAACAAAATTCTTCATACATAAGCCAGCCTAACTTTTCCCATGAGAGATTCCTCTTTATATAGAGTGAAAGGGATGGATGAAGATATTAGGATGATCCAACTAAATTAAAGAAGTGAGTGAGATCCAAACTGATCAGAGGCCACCTCATCCTTTCAAATATTCCATTATATAACCTTTAATAAATTCACCTTTTTCCTTTGTTTAAGCATCGTCACACCCTCAACATTAGTAATTTGCATTGAGGTCATAGGACACTATGGTGAAGTATGTGACGATTAGGCATCGTCTCACCCTTAACACTAGCAAGGTGCGACGATATTCTTTGGTAGGTTTTTTCAATAAGGAAAATATGATTCCATTTCTCAGGGGAAAGTCTTATTTCTTCAATAGCCTTCAGGGAACAGATGAGTAAGCAATACAAAAATCAACATTGATAACTGGGGTGACGAAAATAATGTGTAACAAAATTCCCCCCAAAGTATGAATTTGGAACGCGTGACAATTGAGATACTTTCTAGAATGTGTGTGTTGAGAACAAGGAGCACATCAGTCAGAAACATGTCATCAAAGAAGCATATGCATAATAACATACCATTTAATGAGGTAGGCATTCCCATACTCAGAATACATGTGACCCTAAGCATAAGTTTCAAGCGAATCATGGCCACCAATCATACATTGTGGGTCCATCTCATTATGATTCAACATAGACACAATAAATACATTGTGGATCTATGCTATAAAAACTCAAATTTGGACATAGCCACGAGAAATACATGGTGGATATATGTATCAGTACATACTTATGAATACTCCATCACAACCTAGATCCATGTGACAATATCCATGGTCTTCATTTCCATCATTTTGAAGTGTGAATCTATCCATGTGACTATAGGTGTTGAAGTCAAACAAGGTAGAAATCACTTGATTACCAGTCATTAATGGATATCGTTAACAAGTGTGAGAGAAATGACCATTGATGTCAATGACCCCCAAGGTATTCTAGTACAATCCAAGGAATGTGAATTAATGATATGAATTCGAACACTCAATCGAATTTTCCAGTCAGAGGTTAATGATGTGAACTCACTGTCGAAAACGAGGAAACCTTCCATTGAGGCATGCAAACTCCAAGGTACTAAATGATTTCTAAGTCTAATTCTTGGATAATGAGTTGAAGTTGATAGGAAAAAAATCGTCATAGGAGGGCCTTAATGTATCCCCCATCAATGACATGAAACATGTAACAGATTTTAAGTATATCACAGTATAAAGTGATTCATAATTAACTCAAGGAAGGGTGACATGGTAATATTTTGAGGAATGCAGTGTAAATTCTAACCTTGTACAATATCTACTGCAAACTGATATTCAGAAAAGAACAGAAAAGATACAATGGCAAATACAAACATTACACAGAGATTTTTCACCTGGAAACCC
>JZKD02S1708062.1:491644-524072 GCA_000966675.3 Picea glauca
CAAAACCCTAACCCAATGACCTGGATTAGTCCAAAACCCTAATTCCTTAACCGGAAATAGAAAACCATGTGCCGAAAACCACCTAATATCATGTGGTCCCGGAAATATGTCGGCCTGGCGATAATATGTCGACTCGAAACCGACGAAAATATGTCGGCCCAAAATTTTTTTTTCGGGGGCGCTGCCCCCGAACCCCCGCGCAAGGGGCCCGCCCCCCCTCTTACCCCCCTGCGCGCCCGATGCAGGCACTCAGACACTGCTACTCGTGCAAAGAATATAACACATACCCAACATGCAGATGGTCGACTCGGTAAAAGGTTTGTTTAGGTTGAACTTATCTTGAACATATGAACGACATGAAAATTGTCTTGGAAACATTGACTCAAGGGGGACCAATATACAGACTTGCAAATGATCAAACGTGAGACGAATGGATTTCCAAACCCAGATACAACAATGAAAATGGGTGTCATGTTCAAGAGTGACTTACTTACACTAACACAGATACACATGTACATTTGTTTCCCAATTTCCCCCCACCATTTCTAGTGAGTACCTATTTATTTTTACACAAGCTTGAGGAGGATAACATATTATTGAAATGTAATCTCATCCTTTGGATGAGTCCCTCGGATTATTTTTAACGAACCCTAGGAAGGAGTGGTTCAGTCCCATATGGGCCTTTCAGTGTTTATTTTACGAGTCCAAAGAGAGAAAACTCAGGGGTTTTTCATGTTTAGAGAGTCTGAAAAACACCTAAAGAAAACTCCAGAATCTCCTTTTTAGTAAAGTAGTCTGATAAGACCCAGAAAGAGATAATCTACCACTCAACATACGTTTTCTTCAAATACTTTAATGAGCGTGAAAATAACAATATCTCTCAACAATATTTTCATATTTAGGGAGTTTGGAAAGAGCTTAAAGAGAACTCCAGGAGGTTTGTTTTTCGTATAGCGTTTACGAGTCCAAAAAAGTGATAAAAGTTTACTCGATTACATTCTCATGGATTTACGAACGTGAGAAAGAACAAAGACTATGCTCAACGTTTTTTACTGAAAAAACTTAAAAGCATATTTACATCAAATTATTTTGCAAAAGAACGTAAAAAATGATAAAAGGGTTGATCCATATCAAAAGTCCAATTGCCTGACCTATATCCTGTAACATTGACACTTTGAAATGTTCATTAGGTTTTAACATAGGTGAAAACATAATTTCATTTTAGGTCAAAAATGGTAAAATAGGTTAAATAAGTCAAAAACAAATTCATTTTTACCATTCCATTTGTATTTCACCAAAACTAGTGTCAAAACCCTCATTTTCCTTCGATATTCAAGTGACGATTCCATCTCAATTCTTGGATGATTTCTCGAGTTGTCTCCATGAGGTTGGTGCTCTTCCTTCCCTCTCTCTTTCTATAGGATTTTTTTTTTCAGTTTTTATGGTTAGTTTTGAGTTTTATGGACAAATTTCCAAAGGGGAAAGCACCTCCAGATCGTCGCAGGATATTTATATCAGGAAATGCGATGATGTCGCACTGTGGTAAACTTGGGACCTATGGCGACCGCAACTCAAAAATAAAAAAGAAAGAATGAACTAGGGAAGATCCCAATTTCATATTTTCAATGAACTAATTCATCTTTAAATGTTGTTTGGCATACTTTCCACAGTTCATGATGCTCTAATGGAGGGAAAGAGAGCATGAAGAGGAATATTATATTCTAGGGAATGATCCCAACATAGTCATGGAACTCTCAGAGTGTGGATTGCTTAATTTCTTCAAAGTGTAGGGCATGAAGGCCCAATTAATTCTATTGGAGCACTTAGTCTGAATGTGAGACATGATTGAACATTTTTTCCATTTTGGTGTACATACTCTCACTTGGGAGATTGAAGACATCTGTTTCTTGACCATTTTATTTCACTGTGGATCTCGAGTGTCATTATCCGGAGGCATAGGAGGATGTGAGCCAATGGATTACTATGTCGCACAAAACTGCTCTATTGGTACAAAGAAACATAGTGGTAAGGTTCCTATAAAAAATTTCCTTGACTTACCTTTGAGGAACATAATTTTCACCATCACCCATGTGGCTGGGAGTTCAGCTCCACACATGGCCTTGTAGAGTTAGTTTTAGTATTCCATTAAGTGCATGGAGCCTCGAGTATTCAACTGGTGTGAGGGCCTCCTCAAGAATATGAAAAAAAAATTAACAAAGTGCAGGACTGGTCGGCTGAAACAATTTGGGTATGGATCAATTTTGGTGTCATTTTTCCTAGAAAGGGTCCCATTATTGTGCCTTAAAAATGTGGATTGGGGTGTGTCTGCTCCATGGGATCCTCACATGAGGAGGTGGGTTGACTTGATGGCACACCAGTTTCCTTCATTGACTTGATGGGTTAACTTGATCCCAGTTGTTATGTATGGACCAGACTTTTTCCATTGGCTGAGAGATCAACTTATCATGATCAAGGATTACACTTATGTCAGGGCTAATTTCCATGGTGATCCTGACTTGGCACTACACGAGGGTTCACAATGGGGAGAGATAGGTAAAAAAATACTTTTTCATTATATATTATTTTTGGAATTTTAATTATGAAATTTTTATGTTATGTATCTGAGACTAATCAAAAGCTCTCAAAATGCAGATGTGGAACCTTTCATACCTCCAGGGTCATCTCCAATCCATAGACATGGAGAGGGTGGTGAAATGGTAGGTCAAGGAGTAGTAGTTTAGGATATCGAGGAGATCGAACACAACCACGATGAATTGACTATGGATATCCCTGCATTATTGTGGATGAGTTATCTCGATGTTACCAACACCATATTGTTGGTGTTTCGACATATATTGGTCAATTTATCTATTTTGTAGCATGGTAAGCGGTTTTTTATCATGATAAAAATCCATGATATATATGTATATGAAGCCTTGTGCTTCAATATTTTGGTCTCATGACACACTTTTTTGTAACTTTTTGCGTTATAATACAAAACTTCTACCTGCTTACTTGTCTTTATGTGTTGGTGTTTGGATTTATAAATTGCACAAATGTCTATATAAACATAATTGGATAAATCATATGTTAATGTATTTATATATCTAGTAATGTCTTGATATTCAATGTAATCAAAATTCCTTTCCAAGAGGCGAATTCTCAAGTATACTTGTAATAGTGTAGGACTTCTGATGGAATAGATGTTGCTTAATTGTAGCACCACAAGTTGAGAATCGATTCATACAATTAGATGACAAATGTCAATTGAAGTGGCATCAATCAATAATTCAATGACTGCACTATATTCTACAATATTATTATTTTCATGACCAAGGAAAATACCATGTAGACTGATCAACTCCTACGTAGGTGCATAGATTGACCATGCAAAAGATGCGATATTTTGAGTACTGTGACTAGCACCATTATCAAAGCCAATATAAGGTAGTGAGAATGTCGACATATGGAAACCAAGCACAAGGCAAGGTAAGCAATTTGAGGGAAGAAAAAGAAACGACAAAAACCACACTAGAGTATGATACATTAAAGTACAAAGCACTTATGCAAAACATTTTAAGCATAGTACTTCTTTAGGTAAAGTTGATTCCTGGGTTCACCCAAAGGAATTCCATCGTAATCAACCAACTTGTAATCCCCTTTCTCTAATACTTGTTTAACGATATAAGGACCATGCCACATGGGCTCGAATTTACCTGCCCCAACGGGTCATGATCTTGGTCATAAATAAGAACCAAATCACCTTCAGAAAAAACACGAGGTTTAACATGTTTTTCATATTGAGCCTTAAGGCGTTTCTTCTAGGTTACTATTACTAATGCATCATCATGACAAGTATCATCTAATCGCATTAAATACAACATACTTTCTTCTTCAGCTGTGGTGTTGGGGAGAAGTTCAACAACTAGCTTCAGAGACGAAATTTCACATTCAATTGACAAGACGGCTTCGATACCACACACTAACTAGAAAGGCATGAAACCCGTAGCAGATTTAACTAACGTTTGATAGGCCCATAATGACAAAAAAATAATTGCATGCCAATTTGAATTATGAATCCTTACCATCCGTCGAAGCATAGTGGTTAAAACTTTGTTAACTGCTTCAACTTGGCCATTAGCATGTGGATAATAAGGGTTTGAGTTTTCATGCTGTAAACCCAACTTATCAGTAATATCAGACATCAGAAAATTGTGAAAATGGGTGCCATGGTCGGTGACGATGGCTTGAGTGACACCAAACCTAGTGATGATATAATTGAATATGAACAGTGTTGTAGTTTTCCCGGTGTTATCGAGTGTAGGCATCGCCTTGACCCAGTTAGTGAAATAATCCACAGCTACAATGATGTAGCCATGCCCCCTGGCCAAGTGAGCATTACATGTCATGAATTCAATGCCCCATTTAGAAAATGGACCAACAGAAACTACGGGATAGAGAGGATTAGGATGATATCGAATCTTATTATTATAGGTTTTGTTATCACACTAAATTTCCTTGGGTCTTTTAGTTTGTTTTAATCTTTTTTAAAGCCTTAAATTTTAATTTTTTTTTTTTTCATCCCTTTAAATTTATGTTTGATAGTACCCCTTGGATGACTAGACTTTTGAGTCATAGCCATTGTTTTGATACTAATTTTGATTTTTGATCCTTGAACCCTTTTAGCTCATGGTTTATTCTTTTTGATCCCTTTCATGATTTTCCCCTAGGTCAATACCTCCCATGATCAAGATGATGTGACACCTCTCTCTTCTCACTCATGACCTCACAAGCATGCCTCATTGTCCTCGCTTACATATCTAATCATATTTTTGAATTGGAAGCGCTACCTACTCATCAGGCAGTGCCGTAGCACCCATCATGATTATCATACAGCCACCCCAAGTCATGATTTTCATGAATGATACCATATCTCTTGTTTTCATTGCCAGAAGTCGGTTAAAGTGCCTTCCAAAGATCTTTCATTTATGTTCCTTGATAATGGTTTCTAATTTTGAAAACTCAATAGTGTTGCGTTACATGAATTCTCCAGTTCTGATCAGGTGACAACATGTCAACCAAATCTTACTACTGTGCGAGATTCCAGGGCCAAAGTTTCATCATTTTCATCCTATGATTGTGTTGAAGAGCTCAATAAGTGTCTACTATGCAAGTATCCATTGTTACCTCCTTTGTGTATTAATCCTCACAGGAAATTTGTGATCGGGTTTTTGTTTTGTTGAGTTTGCATAGTAGTAAAAATTCATCTTTGTATGATATCCTCATATCCTCTCTTTTTCAGACCTGTAAACCCCATGGCCTGTATGTGAGTCATATTTCTCTTGTCTTCCTTATCCCTTGAAGTTGCAAGCTTTAGACTAGTCTATCCTCTGCGTATGCATTGCGCTACCCAGAGGCGCTGCTTAACCTCTCGTTGCTTCCCCTGCCTCCTTTCATATCGAAATTAAACATTTTACTCAATTGTATAGGGTCAACCTTGCATACTTGAAACCCCATTCAAAGTCCCCTGAGAATTACCAAATTGTTACAAAGTCCTCAGTCTGAGTCATGGAGACCCCTAAATTGAAGAAGGCACATAAAGGAGGCAAGATAGTTATGACATAACCAGTGGACATGCTTCTTTTTAACATAGAACCCATGGAAAGAGAGGCCTTTCAAAGAGTAGGGTGCCTCTTCTTCTGTCAAAACATCTAGAGAGGCCATCCAGAGGTAGCAAGACAGTTTGCATCGCAGTTTGATGGTATGACAACTAAGATTGGGGATTTAGATTTCAAATTGACTGAAGCCTCCATCTCAACCACAACAGGGATCCCCATTACAGGTGAAAGGTGATTCAAAGCCATGGCTTTGAGTTCAACTTATGCAAAGGATCTCTTTAAACCTGAATATCAAGTCAGTGACCTATCCAAAAGTATGCCAAGGAGCAAATTGATTGAACAATTTGACAGACTACTGAAGATCATACAGAGATATTTTACTTGTGAAGGGAGATTCAACACATTACACCTGTACCATATAAGATTGTTGCTACATTTTACTAGTAAGGTTGAGATGAATATTCGTTATTACTTGTTGAAGAGTATAGGTAAGATTTCAGACATGATACAGGCCAAATCTAAAGATGTGGATTTTAGCCTTTTCCACTCTAGATTAATCAGAACGCTAGTATCTGAGGAATTGGGCAAGAAAGATATTTCATGGGAGCACTTTTTGGTTACCTCTCATTGTAAGTTGGATCTGGCACCCACTCCTCAATCACATAGGGCAAGTTCTTTATCACCTACTAGTGCTACCAAAGAAGGGACTAGTAGGAAGAGAAAGGGTAGAGCCCCTGTTCAAGTGTCAGAAGTAAACAAGCAGGTCATTGAAGCTGAGGAGGAAGTATGTCCTTCTCCACATAGATATTTTTCACCACCTCCTCCACCAGGGTTAAAAGAGGTGCCTCCTTCTACCAAAGTTACATCTAAGAGTGGGAAGAAGCTTATATTTTCCCCTTCTCCTCTAATAGTCAAAATCAAAGGTAAAATACCTTTCACAAGGTCATCAATTCCTAAGGAGGATTATAGAGAGAAGTCCTTACTAGAGATCCCTATTCAGAGGAAGAAGGGGAAAAATATTGAAAAGCCTACAGAGGAGAAATTAGAAACCCGTGTACAAAAGAAGAAGGGGAAAGGTACTAAAGGACCTTTGGAGAAGAGAGATAAGACCTCTAAGAAAGGCATTGAGAATCCTGTCGAAAGAAAACAAGAATCCCTTGTATAGAAAGGTAAAGTTACTAAAAGACCTTTGGAGAGAAAGGAGGAAACCCTGGTGAAACACTTCAAGGAGCCTGTGGGAAGAAATGGAGAAACCACTATGCAAATAAATAAGGGTAAAAGTAAGGCCATTGATAAACCTGATGAGGTGGACAAAACAATTCCCATGCAGGAGGAAGAAGAGTCTGAGGAAAATCCTATTAAGACTGAGCATGCCACTATCCCTCCTGACAGTCAGACCTACAAAAGACTTATCAAGCAACTCAGAGATGCAAGGAAAGAAATAGCTCATATTAAAGAAGAATACAAGGTCCACTTGGCTCACATGGAAGAGCTCATGGTTGGATACAATCATACCCTTGACTTGGCAAGGTTTGCAGTGAGAAAGGCTCTCCCTCTCCATAAACAACTGAAGAATATTTACAGACAGAATAGGGGCTTTCAGTCTCAAAACAAGAAGTTAAAGCCAAAGATAAAACACTTTTGAGATGAGGTAGCACAAAGGAATTTATAGGTGTTGGTTGAAGCTGCCATCGAGGATGATAAACCAACAACTAAGGAGAGCACAACTAAACAGAAGAAGTCGATCAATGCTAGGAAAAAGAAGTCTGTTGTGCCAATTGAAGATCCTCTTTCTACCAGAAAGAGTGTGAGGCTAAGTGTTAAAATGACAAAATAGCTAGTAATGGTAAGCCCCATGTTTTAGAATTGTTTCTTTTTGGGAGAGTTAACATATATGCACATACTAGTTGTGCCATCTATACAGGATTCTAGGCATTTAGCTATATGGATTTTGAGTTTTTCTAAGTGATAGCTTCACCCAGTGGTAAAAGGAATTACCTATGGTATGGTCAAGGCACCTAAGTAAAATGGTTGTGTCATCATGAAAGGACACACACTGCTCTGTACATATTCAAGATTGAAAGGTGTTGCGTTTTGGCAATGCTACCTAAACTTGTATGCAGATGCAGCGTAAGTGATTCTACGTAAAGGCGCTATGGAATATTCCATAGAGAACATAATCGGCATAAGGATGCAACAAAGTGGCGCTACCCACAGGCACTATTTAATATTTGGCAGGGAGCATTTTTACACACAGGTGCAACACACAAGGGTGCTACCTAATGGCGCTACCAAATATTTTACAGGTGCAACACATAGGCGCTACCTAATATTTCAATAGAGGACCAATTTTGCCTCATATATGTAGCACCGTGGTGCTACCTACATGCGTTGCCTTCTCTCCTTATTCTGTTTTACGGTGCACTACCCAACATTTCTACCCAAGGAAATTGCCAGCAAACACCAAGAATCTAGGAGGACTAGGCCAACAACTTTTTGGATAAGTTGATAATGGAGAAAGTTACAGAAGTAGCAGCTAGCATTTTGAAGACAACTATAGGCTCCAAAGGGACACATGGTGAAATATGAGCTGAGCAACAAAAGAGAATCAAAGCAATTAGAAGCATGATTGGATTAGTCACCAACATTTCCCTGTTTTATAGCGTAGGCTGTTATTCGAGTTGTTCGAACAAATAAATGTTTAGATATTTTAAAGGGAAAGAGGCCATCTCGTACCTCCAGTTTTTGCCTCCCTTTCTTGTTATAAATAGATAGTTCAATTGCTTTAGTTGGTCAGATGGTTGAGCAAGGCTCCCTTTATTTTGTAATATTTTGATGAAGTGACTATGATCTAGTGATGTACTGGACTTAATACTTTTTGGCTAATAGAAATCAAATTCCTTTCTAGTTTATTTGCTTCAGTTGCTAAATGTTCATGCTTTGAAGGATTCACATGAATTATTGTGGTGATGTGATGGTGGATTTTTTATCATTATAATTATCATGATGCTTATTTAGCTTTCTTAGTTTCTAATGTCAAGAAGATCTTGTGATTAGAAACTTTCTTCCTTAGACTTTTGTAGACCTGATGTTTGCAGCAGTCCCTACACTCCTCTCACTCAAGTCTTCCCTCTGTTCATACTTACTCCCAAACTAATGATAGAAGTTAGCCAAGACCTTAATTGTTGGTGCATTCTAACCTTGTTGTCTGAGTTAGAACATTACCATTTGAGTCCTTTTCCATTTTACCCATTAAAACACTCTATCATTCACATATAACTTGATGGGTACTGGGCTTGCCTTCCATGCAATCTGAAGGTGTCTCCTAGTGCTAACAGGTTTGATAAGCATGGAATTTATGAACTACGAGAATGCAATCATTCAAAAGTGAAGGACAGAAGTAGCCATCTCATAGGATATTTTGGGCAGTGGAATACCCAAACATATGACCGCCACATGCTCTATAATGACAGTCATTTATCACTTTATCAGTGTCATCATAAGTCAGACATCGTCGAAACACAGAATCAATACCATGACGGTAAAGGGTATCACCAAGGATAATATATCGACGGTCTTGATAGCTAATATGACGACAATATACATGAGATATATCAGGCTAGAAAGTTTGGGTTTGGATATAAATGATGATGTCTCCATACCATATATCGTCTGAACTGATCAGAAAGAGAGATTCATCAGGAAAAGAATCTCCTACCACATTTTCTATATCACCGGAGGGAAGGTGACATATCAACTCAGCAAAGACCAAAGATTTCTTTGACTTGGCTTTCTCAAACTCCAAATAAAACTCCTGGAGAATCACAATCCATTTGGAGTATTTTCCCCCTAGCAATTTTCGTGTAAGAATATGTTGCATAGGGTTTCAATCAGAAATAATCGTGGTTTTGTGCAATAAGATATAGTGACGAAAATGTTAGACAACTTGAATAGATGCCAAGGCTAATTTATCCACACGCATGTATTTGATTTTGGTGGTCATAAGACTCTGATTTAAATATTAAATGACATGTGAATCATGTGAATCATCCTCTTGGACCAGAACCATGGCGATGGTGTGATCTGAAGCCTCCAAATATAGGAATTATTCTCGACTATAAACTGGGGAAATAATAGTGGTGTGTAGGTTAATGCAAATTTCAAAGCATCAAATGCTTTGTTAGCGGTGTCGTCCCACACAAAATCATGAACTTTCTTAATAATTCGATTGAAACCTTTCATTAGTTTGGCATAGTTAGGAATGAATCATTGTAGAAATTTTTTCTTCCCATGCAAACTTTGGCATTGGAGTAAGGTAGAAAGAGGAGGAAAATTGATGATGGCTTCAACCTTCAACAGATCCCCTCTGATACCATGGGTGGAAATAATAAAGCCTAGAATTCATCTAGAATCCACACCAAAAACACGTTTATGTGGATTCAATCGTATACAATAATACCGACATTGGAGAAAAATGGATCGTAAGTGAGTCAGGTCATCTTGACAATACATGGAATGCATCGGTAAGTCATCAATATAAGGTTGTACAATACTCATGATATCATGAAAGGCATAAGACATAGCTCTTTGAAAATTCAAACCATCATTATTGAGACTGAAGGGGAGTTTACGGTACGTGAAGGTACCCCAAGGACAAATAAAGACAGTTTTATGTTGATCCATGGGTAAAATATTTATTTGATTATAGCCATAAAATCCATCCATCAGGGAGAATATTTCACTTTCGGCACAGTCATCAATGATCTGGTCGATGAAAGGGGTTGGATAATTATCCTTAGGTAAATCCTTGTTAATATTCCTATAATCAACACACACATGGGTGATTCCTTGTTTCTTCATGATCGAAACAATATTGGACACCCATTCAGCCAATGTTATAGGGTAAGGAAAACTAGCTTTAAGAAGTTTCTCAACTTCAAGTTTGATTGTAGCGGATTTTCATGGATAAACTGGGTGAAGTCGTTGTCGAAGAGGCTTAGCATCATCGTATGTCTTAATTTCATGTATAATGATATCTGGATCAATTCCAGGCATTTATTCGTAACTCCATGTGAATACATCACATAATTATTAGAAAAGGGCCTTGTAAGTTTGGATCTCATCGAGAGAACATGAGGCACCTATGTGAACATTTTGCACAATTCCAGGCTTAATCGAAATATCTAGAGAGACTATGGGTGAAATATTTCCCAAGTTTCCTTCATACAAAACATAACGTGTTGATTCAAAAACTGGGGGGGAATTAATAACTATGGATGGATTCTAAATCCATCAATAACTCTCGATAGTCTTAGGTTTGAGGAAGAGGATAGAACGATGA
The DNA here is from genome assembly GCA_000966675.3 of Picea glauca. NCBI lineage: Eukaryota > Viridiplantae > Streptophyta > Pinopsida > Pinales > Pinaceae > Picea > Picea glauca. Next base: position 502,604 of record JZKD02S1708062.1, read on the forward strand.
TTTCCATCATCCCATGGTGTGTCTTCCACAGACATAACTGCCATGATTGTTTCATCAATGTGAAATATCATGTGAAATGGATCAAGAGACGTATCAAAGGGAGAGTTAAGAGAAGGAGATGCCAATTGAATAGCTTGATAAGCCAATTCAACCAGACTTAGTGGCATTTGGTCGCCATAACGAGGACATTCTTCCAAGATAGGTACTATCCAAGGGTCATAGGACTCATGGATTTTTCCAACACTATCGAAATAATGTTAATATGGGTGATAAGAGGAGGAGGAACATCGGGTGGTGGAATGGGGAAAGTTCCCAATAGCGATGAATATTTCAAAAGACCCACAACGACATTCTCTTAACCATGAGGTGTCTTTGCTATTAATGGAACATTACTAGTGCATGAATCAAAACTAAAAAAGGTGAGATAATATACCGTAACAACTTTACCTTGGTGATGGAAACGTATCACACGAAAAAGAATAGAAAACAATGCATGCATAGTATCAATCCAACTATAACCAAGTGAGAGGTTGTAATCGAGAAGTGCATCAAACACCTCAACCTCAACAATAACCGATTTTCCTTCTAATGAAATAGTTAATGCAGGAAGAACCCCATAAGGTTTATACCATGTACCATTAAAATCTTTTAACGTGTTATGTGACTCGGTAAGGGAAGGAGATCCAATGGATTTCCAACATGTGACGGACATGACGCAAGTCGAAGCCCCTTCATTAACAACCATTCGAAAAATATTATTTGTTTCCAAAATTACTTTTATTTGAAAAGCTAATTGATGAGGGAATCTTGGGATGTGATCCTCCAAGTAAAATATTATCAAATTCATGTCAGTAGGATCGATTCCACCAATATCATTTAACAAGGCCTTCCATTTATTAGGACAACTTTGAAGGACTTCGAGAGCCGATATCGCATATGGTGCTTGTGCAAGATCTTCTACAATACTATAGTTTTGAGCGGCACATGCATGTGGGTTAAATTACGACTTATGAACGATGCCCTTAGGAGGAAGATGGATGAATGTATCAAAATTAGGTCGTTCGAGATGAATAGGACCATTGGGAGGTGGAGTCGATGGAGGAGGTTGATCATCAACTATCTCTTTAGAAGGAGAATAATATTTGGTTCGAGTAGCGATTGCAACTTCATTTTTCTTGGAGTCACCAGTACACATAAGCACATAAGAGCTAGTAGAGGGAGCAGGTTGTTCATGACTAATCGTTGGGACCTGTTGTTGAGAAGGAAAAGGTTGTGACAAAATGATAGACATAGGGGGAGTCTCGGTTCCTTGGAGGAATTGAGTAACTTCTGCACATCTCGAACAATCTTTCGTGTAATTTTCCTTGCCACAAATAAGGCAAGGATAAGGAGTTTTTAACTCTTTTTTATCATCAATAGGTTGGGAATTTGTTTTATCTAGTTTTTGATTATTAGTTTTATCATATTTATTCTTACCCTTCCCCTTCTTTGTATTTTGATATTTATCGGTAGTTGTAGACTGGACCGTATTCACCTCAGAGGTTTTACCTGGAGAAGTAGTAGGAGGAGTAGCATTGCGTGCACCGGTAGTAGTAGGTTTGGAATTGGAATGATTGACTTGTTTTGTCTGAGTCTCAGTATGAAAAGTTCCAATAACACCATAAAAAACATGAGATTCTATCAGAAGCATTTGGGTTGTATTAGTATACGAGTGAGGAGCGTCAGGGATCAAGTCATACAATGTGCCCGTTTGAGAATAAATGAGATCCAAATATTGGGCACGACTGATCGCATGTTCTTTAGTGATGAAACCTCCCATGGAAAATGTTATCACACAAACTTGTCAGAGTCTTGTGGGTTTATGGTTTCTACCTAAGTTAGTATTTTTACCCCGTCTTTCTCCTTTTCGCTGACCAAATCTTAAGTTTTTCCCTTTTCGACTGGTAGTTTTCTTTGCATTTTCCCTCGATCATTTGAGTGACCTTTTGTTTTGTGTAGTCCTACCTGAGAAGTCTCATTCCCAAGATTTTTCTTTTCTCTGAGGTTAATCACTCCCCTTTCTACCTATGTCAGTAATCCTTTTTCTTTCCCGAGCCCTCAGCTAGATGCCCGAGTTTTACTTACACAGGTCTCATCCATAAGCACAAAGTGCATCACTTAGAGCAGTTTGATATGGAATCAAATCAAGCGAGAGAGAAAGATCAGTTTTCAGCGGCTGGGATCCAAGGTGGAGTTCATACTAGCAGTTAACGGGTATTTGGAATTTGAAAGTTTCTCGAGGTTTAATGCCAGGGAAAAGGACCTAGATCTAAGGTCGGGAAAATATTTAATATGGGGCGTAGATCTCATTATGAGAGATCAACAATGAATAATAATCACGGGAATCAAGAGTTCAAAATGTTGTTAAAGTTGTTTGTCAAAGATCCAAATTCCTGAAACTTGAAATTAGGAGGAGCCGTTTGATTCAGCAGAATGCATGGCATCACATATGAGCTATGGAGAAAGGCATTTTAGGAAAACTCAAGTGAGGGATGCACAAATTCCCAAGCCCTAAAATTCTGATATGTTGAAGTTCCTATATTTATATGGGCCATCTGATTCAAAGAGGCGCCTGGCACCTTATCTAAGAAGTCACGATTTTGCGACTCGATGGTTTTTGCATAGAGCATGACGGAGGTTCATGAAACATGAAAACATGAAATGCCCAAGAGTTAGGCCCATGGTCACAACTTGAGGTTGCATGGAGCGATGGAAAGGAGCTACGTCAAAGGGAGAAAGAACCCACGTTGGTAATAGAAAAGGATCTGCGTAGCTTTGACACGCTTCTGGGTGTCAGGCCTCATCCCGATCCCAATCAAAGTAGTTAATGAAGTGCGGGAGGTTTTAGAAACATTGTTTCACTCCATAAATGGAATATTTGGCCGAGGGGACTAAGCCGTCAGCCCGTGGTACTCCTGTGGGAAAATTATCCTGCAAAACCCATACTGATCTGAGTTCGCATTTGATAGAAGGATACATGTGCAGACTGATAAAAGAAGATGCAGACGCAAAGCTTTGATTGTAATGGCCTGGTCACACTCCTGGTGGTGGGGAGTTTTTTTTAGTATAAATAGTTAGTTTTGATATTTTGTTATGGTTGATGGTTGAGCAACGCTCCGGCATTGTAAAGTTTTAATGAAGCTCTAGTTCTTCTAGTTATGTATCTGTATTTGAGACTTCTTGTTTAATGTAAGTTAGTTTCCTTCTGTCTCTCTATAACAGTTGTGTTATAACACTCGAACATGGATGATCCAATCGATGTTATTTATGTTTTTGATATGTAGGTTTGATCATAGGGACATCGCGACCAGATTTAATCAGTCTCTTGTGTTGTATTTTCCCTCCAACACTGAATGACTTGGGCATGGATGATCCAGCCGAGTTGTTATTGAATTGTGATGTATGTTTGATTTCAGTTCAGTGATAATTTCATCCAGTTCCCTAAAAATTTGAACCAATAGGATGTTGTCTTTTGAGTTTTTCCTCCATAGGTTGCTGGAATACCAAATGTCCAAAGAAGATCTCTTCATTCTCCTCAAGTTATTCCCTCTACTCACCCTTAGTACAACTTACTAACCAAATTTAGATTGATCACTCATCTTCTTATGCATACCAGCCCATTTTTCCAAGTTACAATGATATAATCTTGATTCTATGTCCATTATACCCCCTTTAAATTTATTCATTGTGACATATAAAATGATGGGTACTGGGCTTACCTTTGCTACAATCAGAAAGAGACTTATAGTGCTAACATTTCTGGCACTCTTGACAGAAAAAAAATTGAAGATTTTCCCTGGGATAGAATGAAAATGAGCTTATGATTCTGAAGGTGCATCAGATATCAGAACCATTGAAGATTGCATTTTTACACCTAGAGACTCCATTGAGGTGACTACACTATTTTAGTTGTGGCTTCCAGATGCATAGACATGAGGTATACTCCATAGTTTCCTTTAGCAACACCTGAAGTTGATCCAGAGAAAATTATCAAAAGAAAAAAGACCCTTCAGGAGGGTACTTCTACTGCTGAACCAGGTGATTCTGGTAATTTTCATTATTCTCCTATAGAAACTCCAGTAGTTGTTTCTCATTTTCCTATTACACCATCTCTTGGAGCTTCTAGAATTTTAAATTTTGGGAGTTTTCCTGCTGATTTCCCCTCTCCCAATTTCACTACTCCTCCTCCTATTAAAATTGTTGCTTTTAAAGAGAAAGAAATATTTGTTCCCTCAATCCCTGTAGCATTTTCCTCAAATCCTCTACTGCTTCCTTTTCCTCCCGAAGGCTCAGTTCCAACCTCCCATGTTCACGCTACATCTCCTCTCAGTTCTCCTCCATCCATCATCCTTATGGCAGGTGCTAATCCCCCTAGGAACAGAATGGATGCCATAGTGGTTGTGAGATATGTCCCTCTGGTCTTACCTCAACCAATGAATTTTCTCCCTACTGGAGACTACCTGAAATACATGCCCAAATTCACAGGAGAAGAAGACGTAATTGTTGAAGAACACCTTATTTCCTTCTACATTTATGTAGACAACCTAAATATTGAAAACGAGGATGTGTAGATGAGATTATTTGTCCAGAGTATTGATGGTGAGGCTAGGAAATGGTTTAGGGGGTTGACCCTTGGATCCATTGTTGGGATTGAGGCTTTATATGATGTTTTCTTGTGACAATGGGGGGATAAAAAAGACTTTATGTATTATATCACAGAGTTTGGGTCCCTAAAAATAAAAGAGGGAGAGTTTGTCTTTGACTTCTCCAAAAGATTCAACAAAATGTACAATAATATCCCTGCTGAGATAAATCATACAAAAGCCTCTGCTAGAATTACTTATTCTAGCACTTTCGATCCTGATTTATGCCTCCTGTTAAGAGAGAGAAGAGCTACCTCCTTGGATCATATGCAAGATGAAGCCCTGGAAGTAGAGTCCAATGTGTTGGTGGTTGATAGACTTAGGAATAAAGCTGATAGAGACCGGGGAAGGGGGAGATCTGAAGCTTCAACCTTTGGTTCCTCTGCATCCCATCCTCAAGTAGATGAATTAACCAATCTAGTAAAATCTCTTTTTGCAGAGATGGAGAAGATGAAATTTGAAGGGAACAAGAGTTATAAGAATGCCCAAAATGTTGATAACAAAGGTAATTTCAGAATACAAAATAATGCCCCTCAGTTACTCCCAAGAGAGCCTCGCAGTAGAGAGAGGGATGATCAAAAAATTCAAACCCCTCTCCAAAATAGCCTTGTTACTGATGAAGAAGGAAAGGAAGAAGAGCTTGATCCTGAAATCCATTGTCTTGGAGACACCTCCCCATTTCCCCATTTGACCCAATCTACATACGAGGATTCCCTCATGGAGAAATGAGTTGAGTAAAGGGGAGAAGGCCAATAGTAGTCCCAATAAATATAACCTCAGGTCTAAGAAGAAAGAAGGGAAGTCTGACATCCCTAATCAGCCTTCCGAAACAGATAAACCTTCTAAAGACACAACAAGGGGTAGCAAGGAAAAGAAAACACAAAACCTCTCACCAATAGCCAAAGGTCTTGTCCCAGAAGTGAGAGAAATTCTAAAAACCCCCTCCTATTTTAACTTTGAGCATGAAATTCAAAATATTAGGATCCATGTACCCCTTTCAGAGCTGGTCAAGCATGAAGATTTCAAAAATTACGTCTCTAAATTGTTGCAGTCTGAGCCTGCATCTCACTCCTCAAACGTAGTAAATCTTCAGGATGAAAATCCAACAGTCATTTTAGGTCCCACGATAGAATATAGAGATGATTCATCCCCTCCCTTCTATACATATCTGAACATACATGACAGGGTTCTGCATAATTGTTTGATGGACTCAGGAGCTTCTCATAATCTCATGCCCAAATCTGTCATGGATGAACTTGGATTAGAAATCACAAAGACTTACCATGATTTGTATTATTTTGATTCTAGGAAAGTGCATTGTCTTGGGGTCATCAAAGATCTGGTTGTGACCTTGTTTCATTTTCCCATGAAAAGTGTGGTCATGGATATCATGGTGGTTGATGTTCCCCCCAAGTTTGGCATGTTGTTGTCAAGATCTTGGATAAGGAGACTTGGAGGAACATTGCAGATGGACCTCACATATGATACCATTCCTATGTTAGGGGGGGAGCATAGAAGATTTTATAGGGAATCTCTGTTGGCATACATTATTAGTGATGAATCTGACCCCACCAACCATCTTATTTTTTCCCTTGATACGGATTTAGGATTCAGCTTGTTGCAGCTCACCGATGTCCCCGAGCCCCCTCTTGAAATCAGGAAGTAGTCCCTCACTCTCTATGAAGATTCTCCTTTGATTACCTATGTTTGGAAAATGTTCTTTGATGGAGCCGCTTCTAGAGAAGGTGTTGGTCCCCAAGTGGTCTTTGTTGCACCTGTTCAAGAAATTATATCTCTGTCCTACAAGTTGGAATTTGAAACTACCAATAATGTGGCAGAGTATGAAGCTCTTATTTTGGGTTTGAGGGCTGCAAAAGACATGGGAATTAAAGAGATATCAATGTTTGGGGATGTCGAGTTAATTGTCCATCAGATCATAAATATTTATCAAGACAGGCACCCTTGGCTTAGAAGTTACAAAAATGAAGTCTGGGATCTAGTTGACAGTTTTTTCTTGGCTTTCAACATTTCATTCGTGCCAAGAGAAGAGAATGCCATGGTCGATTCTCTCACTGTCTCAGCAAGTAATTTCAGAGTTCCCTTTCCACCTAAGCTCAGGTATGATGTAGAAGTGAAATTCAGACCCTCTATACCTGACAATGTTAAACATTGGAAAGTGTTTGAGGATGATCTTGAGATCAGAATATTCTTGGAGACTATTGATGAGTTTTTTGCATTACACATTGATCAAGATTCTGATTCTGAAATAAATCCTCATGCTGATGGTTTTATGAAAAAAATTGCTAATCATCATATTGTCCAGTTGCCCAGCAATCATATCCCAAAGGGACTATTCCCTTTGGAAAGACTATTTGACAGAAATGATGTGGTAGTAAAGGGTAAAATTTCAAATGAGGGTGTTGATGTAGCTGAGTGAAATATTGGTACGGAGGAGGATCCAAAATTTGTCAAGTTGTCAAGAAGCTTGTCAAGGGAACAAAGGGTCGAATACGCTGAGTTGATAAAGGATTTTTATGATTTATTCGCCTGGACATATGAAGATCTCAAAACATATGACAACATTGTCATTGAACATAGGATCCCATTGAAAGAGAAGGCTAAACCATTTAGGTAGAAATTAAGACAAATAAATACTATGTTGTTGCCTATCATGGAAAGGGAGGTAAAGAAGCTACTGGATGCCCAAATCATTGTCCCTTTGAGATATTCTGAATGTGTGGCCAACCTAGTCCTAGTAAGAAAGAAGAATGTAGAAATCAAACTGTGTGTCGATTTCAGGAACCTGAACAAAATCTCTAAGAAGGACAATTATCCTTTGCCAAAGATGGAACACATATTGTAGAGGGTGACAGGTGCATCCAGGATTTCCATGATTGATGTATTTTCTGTCTACAATCAGATCTCTCTCATGCCTAAAGAAAAAGAAAAGAAAGCCTTCACCACTCCTTGGGGAACATTCATGTATGCCAAAATTCCCTTTGGATTGATGAACACAGAAGCAACCTTTCAGCGACCTATGGACATCGCCTTCATTGAAGAAAAGGATAAATTTGTAGCTATCTACTTGGATGACATTACAGTTTTTTCTAGGTATGATAAAGAGCATTGTTATCATCTAAGAAAGGTCTTCTTGAAATGCAGAAGGTTTGGTCTCTCCCTAAATCCCGAGAATTCTTTATTTTCCATGCAAGAGGGAAAATGGTTGGGACATATAGTATCAGCAGAAGGGGTCTGGATTGATTAAAGAAGGGTAGAAGCTATTCAAACCTTGTCATTTCCTAGAACCAAGAAGGAAGTCTAGTATTTCTTGGGAAAAATTAATTTCTAGAGAAGGTTTGTTTCAAATTTTGTTGAATTAGTAAAGCATATCACATCCATGCTCAGGAAGGGGAATGAAGTAAAATGGACAACTGAGTCCAGAAATTCTTTCGATCAAATCAAGAAGGAATTGACTGAGGCGTCTATGCCCATCAGTCCTGATTACTCAAAGGATTTCATTATTTTTTCCTTTGCCTCATTTGAGACAATAGCAGTTGTTTTGTTGGAAAAGAATGTTTAAGGTTTGGAGCATCCCATTGCCTTTTTCAGCAGGGCACTAAGAGATGATGAGGTAAAATATGACATCATGGAAAAGCAGACCTATGCTTTAGTGAAAGATATCAAGGCTTTAATATTCTATGTTCTGCATTCAAAGGTCATTGCATATGTTCCTTCATCTTCTTTGAAGGACATTATCGTTTATCCTGACATAGAAGGAAGAAGGAGCAAGTGAATTTCCAAAATCCTTGAATTTGATCTGGAAATAAAGCCCACCAAACTAGTTAAAGTTCACGGTTTATCCAAGCTATTGGTTGAATCTAATTGCAGAGCTTTGGGGGTTAAATTCATCAACACCTGCTCAGAAAATTAGCAAGTTGAGTTGTCTCATATAGGCCCACAAGTCATCCCTCCATTGGCAGAGTGCATCTGGTACAAAGTCATCATATTCTTTCTGCAGGAGTTAATTCACCCTAATGGTATGGGGAAAATCAAGGCAAGAGCTCTTAAGCTAAAAGAAATTAGATATTGCCTTATTGACCAGGTCCGTTATTGGAAGGACCCTCTGGGAGTGTTTTTGAGATGTTTAGACCCACCAGAAGCCCAAAATATTATGTTTTCTTTTCATGACAACATATGTGGGGGGCATCATTTCTGGAGAACTACAACCTATAAAATTCTCAGGGATGGATATTTCCAACCTACTCTATTCGCCGATGTCTGTGCAAAAAACAGGGCTTGTGTTAAATGTCAAAAATTCTCTGGAAAGCTACAACTCAAGTCCTTTCCATTGAATCCTGTGGTAGCTTCAGGACCCTTTCAGCAGTGGGGCCTAGATTTTATTGGGGAAATTCATCCTTCTTCAAGTGGACATCATAGGTGGATATTGACTGTCACTGATTACTTTACCAAATGGATAGAAGGTATTCCCACAAGAAGTTCTTCTCACAAAGTAATCATTGGTTTTCTTGAAGATATTATGGAAAGGTTTGGTTTTCCAAACAAAATAATCACTGAAAACATTGCATCCTTCAAGGCAGAGCCATTGATCCATTTTTGTGAACAGTTTGGAATTTCACTGATTCACTCAACTCCTCACTACTCCCAATGGAATGGACTAGCAGAGTCCTCTAACAAGAACCTTATAAAGATCACCAAAAGATTGTTACAGGACAATAAGAAAGCATGGGATTCAAAGCTCAAATTTTCTTTGTGGGCTAACAGAGTGACCACAAAGAGGTCTCTGGGTATCTCTCCTTTTCAGCTTGTGTATGGAATGGAGGCCATATTTCCTTCTTAGCTTCATTTCCTGTGGAAAAATTCTTCCAAGACTACCAAGGGGAGCCTAATGATATGATCAGAACAATACAACAACTGGTAGAAGTGAAGCAGACTAGAGAGAAACTAATGAACAAAGCATATGAGCATCAACAAAGGATCAAGCAAGATTTTGACAGGAAAGTAAGAAAATAGGATTTCCAACTGGGAGATCTAGTAATCAAATGGGATGCACCCAAACAGGACATGGGAAAACATGGTAAATTTGAATCCCTGTGGATTGGGCCCTTCAAAATCTCTAAGGTATTTCCAAATAATACTTACAGATTGTAGAATTTGGAGGGATCGGAATTTTTTGGTGGCCCTATAAATGGGAATTTTTTGAAGAAATATTTTGGTTAGGCCATGACTGATGTTCCACCACTGTAAATACCACTCATGTTTTGTTTTGATGTTTAGTTTTTCATTTTCAATAAGAGACCCCATAACCCAAAGCTAAGGCACTAGAGTTGTGTGTTCTTGGCAGCTCGTTGGGAGCATGATATCCCCTATGGAGCCAAATGTTATCACACAAACTTGTCAAAGTTTTTTGGGTTTTTGGTTTCTACCTAAGTTAGTAGTTTTACCCTGTCTTTGTCCTTTTCACCAACCAAATCTTAAGTTTTTCTCTTTTCGACTGGTAGTTTCCTCTGTGTTTGCCCTCGATCGTTTAAGTGACCTTTTGTTTTGTGTCTTCCTACCTTATAAGTCTCAGACACAAGATTTTTGTTTTCTCTGAGGTTAATCACCCCCCTTTCTACCTATGTCACTGATCCTTTTTCTTTCTCGAGCCCTCAGCCAGATGCCTGAGTTTTATTTACACAAGTTGTGTCCATAAGCACAAAGTGCATCACTTAGAGCATTCAGGTATGGACTCAAATCAAGCGAGCGAGCAAGATCATTTTTCAGCAGCTGGGATCCAAGGGGGATTTCAGACTGACGGTTCACGGGTGATATTGACGATGCATGGAATGCATCGGTAAATAATCAATATAAGGTTGTACAATACTCCTGATATCATGAAAGTCATAAGACATAGCTCTTTGAAAATTCGCACCAACATTATTCAGACCGAAGGGGAGTTTATGGTACATGAAGGTACCCCAAGGACAAATAAAGGCGATTTTATGTTGATCCGTGGGTAAAATATTTATTTTATTATAGCCAAAAAATCCATCCATCAGGGAGAAGATTTCACTTCCGACACAGTCATCGATGATCTAGTCGATGAAAGGGGTTCGATAATTATCCTTAGGAAAATCCTTGTTAATATCCCTATAATCAACACACACATGGTTCATTCCTTGTTTCTTCATTATCAGAACAAGATTGGAAACACAATCAGTCAATGCTATAGGGTAGGAAAAACCAACTTTAAGGAGTTTCTCAACTTCAAGTTTGATTGTAGCAGATTTCCGTGGATGAACTGGGTGAAGTCGTTGTCAAACAGGCTTAGCATCATGGTATGTCTTAATTTCATGTACAACCATTGCACCTCTTTTGTCACCTAAATGAGCAAAACAAAGGTGCTTACAAGCTTAGTTGGGTTAGCTAAGCAAGACAATAGTGAAGGAAAGGGTTAGAAAAAGAAACATAAAAGACTAAGCTAAGAATTAAACTAAGAAAGGAGAGAACAACTAAACTATTGAGAATAAGGACATAAGAACAAGAAACCAATAAGACCCATGTCACCAATGGAAAGGATTGTATTAGTGAAAAAGAAAACACCGAGAAGAAAGAGGACTTTAGGTCCCTTCTTTCTCCAAGGGAGGGCTCTTGGACCCCCACAATTGACCTCTTCTTACAACTTTGAAACTTGAAAGAAATGGTGAAAGAATCCCAAGCTAATCCACTCAAGAGGTGAGGTAGATTTCCCAAATGGAATGATGCTAGTATGCTCTTGATGAGAAAAGAGGATTCCCCAAGAGAATAGCAACAACATAACATTACAAATGAATTCCTTGAAAATGTAGTGCACCCATGGCCTTGTTTTATAGCACCACTTTGAGGTATTGTGCAACCAGATTTTAGTGTGAAAAGGGGTTGTTTAGGGCATTTTTAGGTCTTTGACCAGCCACCCAGTCAGATCCAGCCGAGATTTGGATGTCAAATCAACTTGGAAGCTGAACCAGAAGTGGGTGGGAGGCTGAAAAATCTCATAAATGCATCGTTCTCAGGTGTGCGCGGTTTTTAGAGACCACAGTCGCGCATCATGCACATGTGCACTTTTCTTGCATTTCTGGATGGCGCATGTGCGCGCGCGCCCTGTGTAGTTATAGTGCACCTTGATTTTATAACTGGTTGTATAGTTTTGGACTTTTTGGAAATATTTTTTGGTAATTTTGGTCCATGGGTGAACTCATAGCTGTTTTGAATATGTTGGATTCCTGTAACCATTTGCGGACAAAATTTCAGTGATAACCAATGCCCCCTATTGGATGAGGTTAGGAGCATACATATAGCCAAAATTCATCAATGTTTCTTTTACTGAGAGTGTCGTTGTAAGAAAGAGTGATAGTGAGAGTATCAAGAGTGACCCATTGGAGGGAGAAGGGAACTTGTAGCACCCAACCTTCCGTAAGGAATGCAAAATAAATTGTGTACAAATGAGGCGGGCATGCCCCATGCTCGTGTCATGTAACTCAAAAAAGAAGGGTGTTGTATAGTAACTGAAACTGTGTGTTGATGTAGACAACTGCAACGCCCTCGAGGGAAGTTGTGATAAAGGAAGAGGACAATTCTGAGGAGGAACATACTCTGAACATTAGGCAATGACACCTGTAAGAAGTATCATAGGTTCTGTAGGCATTGATATCCCAACCAAGCTCGGAGGTCTTTGGCGAATATAAGAAACAACTACAATAGTCGGAAAGTAAGACCCACCGTAACATGAGAAATTGTTGAAGTTGAATGTTATGGGGGTCAACGACAGTAGGGAGAAATTATGGTTCTGCCTGTGCCATCTGAGACCTCTTATTGGAAAGGTAATGAGAGTCAAGATACTGTCGTCCTTCTAGAAAATGTGTTGATGTTGACAAAAGGGGGACGTGACTCCAAGAAGAAAAGGGCTTCGTGAGATCTACTAGGTGAGGTTAGCAACTGAGGAGGTACATGGATGAATTCAAGATGTATGAAGACTTAAGACTGCCCTTGGTTGGGGGTATATGGGAAGTATAAGTGGCCGCAACCGCTCAACTAGGTTGAGTGTCAGGGGGACAAAAAGACATGGGATAAGTTGTGCCAAAGGCAGGACAAAGTGAACAAACTCAGAGAGCAGAGGTAGGTGGCCTGTGGGATACTCAGAGTATATGGACGATGTGAAGAGGAGTAGATTATAAGGAGTTCCCCAACCAAGGGCAACATGGGTTGCATTTGCCAAGAAGGTCACCAAAGGTGATGACAAAAAGCTATGTAACATGCTCGGAATCATAGTTTAATTACAAAAAGAATGAAAAAATCTGTGGGGATAATAATGCAGATACAGAAACGGGTTCCCCAGTGTAAGATGGCTTGGCTTGGGGGTGGCGCAAGTTGGTGGAAAAAAACAACTGGAGGGTGGGGGCCCCATAGGCTGGTTTCTATAGTAGGGCAATGTATGGAGGGCAATCTGAGGATGGGAAGACTAATGATGGGTAAATGATGGTGCGAGAGTATAATCAAAATAATCCATGAGGAAGTGTTTTAGGAGTCCATTGGGAAGGCTAGAAAAATGAGGAGAAGGAGTATGTGGTTGATTCTCGACATGATGTAAGACTATCGGGACTCCCATCCCTAAAGGGTTGAAAACAACATGAGTGTCAAACTGCCAAGGGGTACTATGAATGGGACAACTCATGTGGGGGAGAGTGCTACTAGGTGATAGTACCCAAAGTGTAATGGAGGTGGCGGTACTGTAGAGCCAGATATGGGGACCCTAAAGGCAAATTTCTGAGGGTGTGACTGGAGATGCAATTGGAGATTCAGAGGGAATGATTACATTCCAGTGTTGATTATATACCTGAAGGGTTTGTGTTGATGTATGATGACCAAGTACCTGCACACATGAAAACCAAATACCCGACATGAACAATATCTGAAGAGAATCGAACATACAAGCATTTATTTGATAATTTTGAACATGAGCATGCGTACCTGGAGGGGGTATGGAAAAAATGGCTCCCCGGGGGCTAAGGATGAAAGGTGGCCCAGGGATAGTCTTGATATGGAGGACAGGGTACTGATCCTATGGCTGAAGACAGATCAAAAAATGGACACCCGGAGCTCTCGAAATGGGGTCTAGAAGTTTGGCAAAAAGGACTATATATAGCTGTAGGGAGTTAGCTTTTCCTTGTAGGCTCTGGAATTGGCGTAAATTCTAGGGGGTGGAATTTTTGTGATGGGCTGGACTTTGAGGGGATCCACGGTAATACTGCTTTGGGAAACGATGAATCCAAGGAGGCGCCCGATAGTGACACAGAACACACACTTGAGGGGGTTCAAGCGGATATTGTATCGACGACATCCTTGGAAGATGATTCGTAAATCATCAAGATGGTGCATTTTTTGGATCGAGATGTGAGGTCGTCCAAGTATGTGAGGATAATATGAGCTAGATCGTGAAAAATGTATGTCATAGCCCGTTGGAAATTTGCTCTAGCATTTTTTAGGCCAAAAGGCATGACACGATATGCAAAAGTACCCCAAGGGGTGGTGAATGCAGTTTTGTATTGATCGACTGGGTGGATTTGGATTTGGTTATAGCCAGAGAAACTGTCCATGAAGGATAAAGCCTCATGGCCTACACAATCATCGATAATCTGATCGATGAAAGGCGTTGGAAAGTTGTATTTGGGACAGGCGTGATTGAGATCACGAAAGTCCGTGCATACCCGGATAGTGCCCTGTTTTTTGTTAACGGGTACAGGGTTGGAAACCCATGAGGTATAGGCAATGGGGTAGATGAACCCAGCCGTGCGTAATTTTTCAATCTCGGCTTTGATAGCCGTGGCTTTGGATGGGTGTAGCAGTTGTTGTTTTTGGTGAATTAGTGTGATATCAAGCCAGGTGTCTATGCGATGTTCGAAAATAGAGGGATCAAGGCTAGGCATCTCTGTGTATGACCAAGCAAAAATATCTCGGTATTCTTGGAAGAGGGATTTATAGGTGGTGATTTCGTGAGGAGTGCATGAGGCACTAATGGTGATTTCCTCAATGACTCCATTTTTTATGGAAATATTGATTTTGATGGTAGGGGAAATGTTGGCCATATTGCCTTCTTCAAAAGTATCAGGGCCAGGGATGGGGTTGTTGAACCAGTTGATATGCCCTAATGGGATAAAATCCTTGGGTTCAATTGTGTATATGGGGAGTTGGTTAGGAGGTGTGAAGGCTTCCTGTGGAAAGAAGAGCGCTTGGTGGTGTAGCGCATCCCATGGGTAGTTGGGGGTGTTTAATTCTTCGAGTATGTCCTCGTCACAGTGGAAGTGCGGGAATAAAATGGATCATAAAGAGTGATATCGACGACTGTTACCGTGTGGTTTTCCTCTGGTGATGAAGAAGCGGGGGGAATGACATAATGAGATTGCAATGGTTTTCTCAACATAAACCAAATATCAAGGTATTGAGGAGTACTAGTGGTGGTTGGGCGTAAAATTTTCGTGGGGAAATGAATGGGAGAATTAGGGGGATTTGGGGGTAAATCCTCGTATAAGTCATCCAAGGACCACGGAGGAATAGGGAGTGCTTCTAGTTCAGGAGAAATGATATGAAAAGTCTCTAGTGATGAGGTAAGGTTAATCATCGATTCTATAGGGGGTGCAGGGGTTTGAATCAAGGTCAGTTGGCATTGCCTGTATTCAATGATCATAGGACATTGATATGTAAAATGATCTAAGGATTCGCATAGAGAGCAAGGGCATCTCATGCGTTCATTGACTAACGTTGTGACATAATGGATGTCAGTGATGTTTGGTGGGGATGATGTAGCTGGATTGGGTTTGTGTTGGAAGCTTTGGCGTACTGCTACTAATGTCTATCGGAATTTAGGTAGCGCTGGGCAATGGTGTGTATAATGGCCATATTCTGAACATATGGAGCAAGCGAATTTGGTTTGCAGCACTTTGCTACTTTTGTTAGGGGAGGTAGCGACAGTACTTGCTAAAGTGACGAATCGTGATGGTGTTTGATTGAGTTGAATTAGGTTACGTAACTTGGGTAGAGATGGGCATTTGTTGGTTGGGTGTCCATCTTTCTCACATAGCATGCAAGGAGGTTGGACACATGGGGGAAGTGGAGTGGTGGGCTCCTTCTTTCTCCTACCCCTAGCTGTGGCAGGGAGGTTAGTGAGTGGGGTGTAGAGGGTATGGTGGGAGTGAGTATGGGAATCTGCATGGGGATTCCTTCTATTTGGGAGGGAAGGGATGGTTGAGGAACCATATCTGGTGGATGTAAACACCAAACTGGGATTTCCAACACCATATTAGGGAGAGTAAGCGTTGTGGCTACTTGGAAATCTTGTATGCCTAGTGGAGGGTAAAAGAAGGGGATTTGAGTAATGGCTTGGGGAACTGTCTCCCAAACTGGCATATAGCCTTGGGGTGAGGTGAAATCGTGAACTAGTGGAGTTGACAAGTTCATAGGAGGCTCGTGAGGGAGGAGCTCTATGACTAGTGGGACGTCAGATATGAGAGAATCCTCCCTCGGAGGAAGGGTATCTTCAATGTCAGTTCATTTGGATGATACGATACATACCTGATTGGAAGGATGAAGGAGCGGTGGTGCACCATGGTAAGTTCCTAACAATGATGGGTCTTTGAAAATTCCTGGCCCCATTTTGATGAGTGGTTATGCTTCAGGATTAGTGTGGATGAGGGGGAAAATGTTATTGATGTTGGCAGAAGGGTTAGGCTCATAATGTGAAACTTGGTCAATTGTAATGAACTTCCTGTTATGGGGGAACATCATGGTTTGAAAGATGGAAGAGGCAACTGCCTTCATAGGGTACATGTAGCTATGACCGAGCAAGATATTGTAATCAAGTGGGGCATCGATAAATTCAATGTCAATGAGAATGGTATTTCCCCCAAGTTCTACGGGGACATTTTGGAAGAGCCCTTCAGGAGAAGATGGTCGTCTGTCATAAGCTCTTAAGGTAATGGCAGATGGTATGAGTTCTAGGGAACCAATTTTCTGCCATACAGACTTGGACATGATGCATGTGGATGCGCCTTCATCAATGATGCACCAATGAACTATAATGTTTCAAATTTTAACGGGGATTTGTAAAGCAATGAGAGCAGGGAGGCGAGGTTCTTCGCTGTTGCGATCAAATGTGATGAGTTGGGTATTCACGGGGTCTATTTCCCCCAAGGCAGAAAGTAATGACTTTATGCTGAGTGGGACAAGTTTGAATTACTTCTAAGATTGACATGGCAGCCGAGGATTGTGCTAAGTCATCGAACAAACTATAATTATGAGCCACCCTAGCCTACGGGTTGTGGACATTCCTGCGCAATGGGATGCGAGGGATGCGAAGAGGTGTTTCTGTGTTAGGGCAAGGAATCACCAACGGGGGTCCTTCTAGTGTTGGGATTTTTTCTAGGGGAATGGGAGGAGACTCAGTGGGTGCATGGTATTGACGACTACGTGTTTGTAGAAGGACTTCTTCCTCACTAGTGAGAAGGATAGTGCGATCTGTGGGATTGTTTGGGTTGAGATATTGTCCCAACTGTGGTGGGGTAGGTTGCATGTCATGTTGGGTGTTCATCACACCCTGGTGCGAAATGGGATTCTACAGCACGGCTAGGGGGGGTTGTTGTACGTATTGTTGTGGGGCCTGTTGAGGGGCAGGTGGTGCTGGAGGATGTGGTCCATTTCCCGAGTCTTTCATTCGTTTAAAATCAGCGATTTGGGGGCAATGTTGAGTATAATGATTGAGCTCACTGTAAAGGGCACAAGGGCAGTTGGTTCAAACATTATTGTTATTTTTCCCTTGACATCTATTGTTATTTCCCCCCTGGGGGTTCTGATTCCCTTGGTTCTAGTTGCCCCCAGTAGGTTGGTTCTGTTGGGGGTGATTCCCACCTTGACCTAGGTTGTTATTGTTCCTATTTTTTCCTTTCATTTTGGCATTATTCAACTGATGGGTCGGATTTTCCATATTCAGCTGTTCAAAATTTTGATATTGCTGAATGGGAGAGGGTTGAACAAAATTCACCCCAGCGTGAGGGTGTCGGGAAGCCATGGGCTGTGGAGGACCAAGGAATGAAAAGTACATATTTTGTTGGGGTAGTGATTCATAAGGTGTATATGAAGGCGTGGCGCTTTCGCTAGTACTTAGAGTATAAGCTGAGGTAGAGGGAGTACTAGAACTTGTTTGGATAGGTGGATATATTGTGGGTTCCGGCGGTGGCCCACTGATGGGTGGAGAAAGGGCAACAGGGTATGGTTGTTGACAAGGGGGTGGAGGATAATAAGGGGTTCCTCCATATGCCAATGGATATTGAGGTGTTCCATACATTGGTGGTTGTTGGGGTTGTGGACTGTGGTGTGTGGTATTACCAATCAATCTATCTGCTGAGTGAGATATCTTGGGTTTGTCTTGGCCAAATGGCACAGGTTTTGGGAGATCAGGAATTACTGTGTACAAGTACCCTGATTGTGAATAGATGAGGTCGTATTTTTGAGCCTTATTGATGGCTTCTTCTTCCGATTGAGGGAAGGTGGAAGCCACATATTTACCAAGGAGAGAGACAAGTGATGTGAGAAACCAATCAAGACATTGTTGTTTGGTGGTTTCTTCTTTGCACAAACTACGTCGTCGACGCCACTCGTGGATGTGATCAGTGATATGTGTGGTTGAGGTTTGTTTGAAATTAGAGAGTAGTTCAAGACCATTGTCATGGTGGATTGGTAATTGGAAGAAGGTAAAAAATGCTTTGGCCAAGAACTTGAAGGTCGCATGGGACCCCAAATTTTCGTCTACATACCATTTGGTTGATGGGCCAGTGAGTGTGCATTGAAATAATCGTAGTCGGATGGAATTGTCCATAATGTTGTTGGAAGAGAACCATAAGTGGAAAGTCATGATATGGTTGGCAGGTTCATCCCCTACCTTTCCTTCAAACTTGGGGATGTCTGAAGGTAGTTTTGTAGGCATTGCAGGCCATGTGGGGTGATGCAATATAGGGTCATTTGTGAGTTTGCTTAGATATGGTATGTTGAGAGAGGCCAAGTATGGCATCTGTAGTGGTGGTGGAGGATTAGTTCCAGCCATGGTGTGAGTGTGTTGTGAACTTGACCTTTGGGGGGGACTAGGTGGGTTTGTACTTCTCCCTTGAGAGGAAGTTGGCCCCCCACTTCCATGTAAAGGAGAGTGAGTGGATTGTGGACCTTGGGAATTGGGCCCAAGTAAGGTGGAACCAAGCAAAGTTGACCCTAATATAGTGGCACTCACTGGAGTGTGTGAAGGTGGTGCCGATGAGTTGGAAAGACTAGTAACTCCCCCTAGAATAAGAGGGAGGTTTAGCACGCATCTAGAATGACGGGGGTTCTATGGGTCCCCTATGATGTCCAACTAGTTGAGTGGATGTGTGTGAATTGTGGTGAGAGTAATAAATAAACAAGAGCCTTTGTTTGCAATTTTTTTTTGAACTTTACACCATATATATCTAAATCAAATGTAATCAGAAGTGCATCATACATAAAGTGTTTTGAGAAAGAGGTATATATGTGGGTAAGTGGATTTTGTCCGCATGGGGAAACAAAGAAACAAATGCTCGTGTCCTAAAAGACGTAACATACTTTCTCTCAAAATAGCACTGGACCTTCCAATAGTACTCGACAGTGGGGTCTGAAGCCACCGTTAGAGAAACTAGTGAATGATGAAGCGATCAGTTATAATGAGGGGTAGAGAGGGCATATCCCGAAAGAACTGGCGATATTTCCCAATAGCCACACAAAATTCGATCAAGGTGCAATTGCAGCCCACAATTTCTACCTGGGTAGATGTCCTAAAATTTGGTCACTAGGTACCTCGGTCAAAGTGAGACATTTAGATTTTTGGCCTAAGAAATGGGTCATGGGATGGATCCCGTCCAAGAGGTGGGTGCCTCAAGGGGGGACGCACAGAACAACCGGACCTCAACCTTCAACCCTTCACGGGTATCTCCCTGCCTTATGGTGTTAGGAACACTTGACTTGGTGGATTTACAGTTCCCTATTTGACAACTTCTATTGTTTTGACAATGTGAGAACTAGATAATGGGGAGTTATTTGGATGCCTATCCCCGAAATCCTACCTAGACTAAAAGATTTCTTTCAGCACTTCCTGTGGAGGAAAACTTAGTGAGTTTTTAGAAAAACAATTAGATGTGGTTGTTTGAGAGATTGGGGGTGTGAGTCAATCTCGTTGAATTTAAATGGGAGTGGATAGTTTCATCAAGAAAAGGGTGGAGTGTTTCAGAATCCCTTTGGAGGAAACTTACTTTGACCTCCACATTTCGAGATGAAAACTATGTGAGTGATAAGTGAATTTTGTGTGTGAATGAGTGAAAGTGTGCCAATGTTTTAATGAATTAGGTGTCACCTTGTTTCATGTGGACTTCACTTGGTCCTTACAAGTGTTGATTAGCTAATTAACTAAATGCCTTTGGTACAACCTTGTGAAATTCAAAAGTCCCTAGGAAGCTAGCATGTGGACATGTGGGTCCTTTACTATTCCTTTAACTCCCTATTGTGATTTAATCTAAGAAATCTTTGAAACTATCCTAGATTGTGATCATGTGGGCATGTATGGGCCCRTTACAAAACCTTTAARCTTCCCTAGTGATTTAATATAAGAAAGTAAATTTCAACACTATCCTATCTTTGTAGCATGTGGGCATGTATGGGCCCGTTACAATCTTGAGATGTGTTTGAAAAATAAACTAAGAGGAGTCCCGATGGGGTTGTTGTCCTCTCCTAAAGGTTTTAGTTTTTTTAAGGGAGATGAAATTGTCCTACAACCTTTTTTTGATTCTCAAGGTCGCTTTCAAGCACGAGAGAAGAGCATACTAAATTATTGTTATCCAATTTCTAGTCCCAATGCAAGCTTTATGTGATTATAAATGATTACAACTTATACTCTTAGTCAAAAAAAGCCATCCATGTGGAAAAATGAAAGCAAAAGAGGAAATAATGATTTTAAACCCCCTAAGTGCCTATGTGTTTTGACTAATCCCTTTATATGGAGAGGGAGCTAAGTGTGGTGCAGTTTACAACATGCATGAAATAATTTTTAAGAAGGCTAGGGGCCTTCCCCAAATCAAAAAAAGGCTTACAATATGTATTTTTCTACACAGGTGTGCGGGTCTCAGAGTAGACAGAGGCACACTGAGCACCTATGCACAAACTGAAAAAGACTTTTGGGCATAGGTGCGTGGAGGGCACTGAACAACACAGTAATTTTGGCGTGCGTGCGCACGATGCATGACTGGGGGCCGATAACCCAACGCACACCTGTCACACGGCCGTGAAGAAAATTTCGAATGGAATTCTCTCAATTCAGCTTTGAATTGGATGTTTTGCAAGTCTTCTTGGGCCGGTTAAGGTACCTGTAGTTTAAATAAACCAAAAGAAGAGCTAGAAAAACACAAATGGGGTAGGAAATTGATACCTTTTTCCAATGGAATCGCCAATCTGTTGCGCCTCTTTTGTCACCTAAATGAGAAAAACAGAGGTGCTTACAAGCTTAGTTGGGTTAGCTAAGCAAGATATCAGTGAAGGAAAGGGTTAGAAAAAGAAACATAAAATACTAAGCTAAGAATTAAAGTAAGAAAGGAAGAACAACTAAACTATTGAGCATAAGGACATAAGAACAAGAAACCAATAAGACTCATGTCACCAATGGAAAGGATTGTATTAGTGAAAAATAAAACACCGAGAAGAAAGAGGAC
>JZKD02S1708062.1:536126-548802 GCA_000966675.3 Picea glauca
ACCCTAACATAATCTCTACCGTTAGATCTGCGACCTTATAATGAACGGTCCAGATTTACAATGAAATTACAATATACTTTTATAAGGCAATTTTTGCTTCGGTGGCTTCGCCCCCAAACCCCCATCGGGGGATGCTGCCCCCGAACCCCTACTGGGGGCCCGCTTGCCCCCATACCCCCTAGCCGGGGGGATAGCCCCCCTGGACCCCGCAGAGGGGGTACCCCCCTTCTGCACTCCCCCGTGTGGAAGAGTGTACATACTTCTAGGGTGTAAATACTTCATGGGGTATAAACACGGCTGAAAGCAAGGGCCTCTGCATCAGGAAGATAATCAGGCTCCACAACCAACAAATACAAGAAGTTGTAAAATACAATTCCTTTAAACTTTGAACAATCTTGATGTCAAACAATCAAAGCGATCAAATTTTCCAATTTTCTCTTTTAAACAAAATCTAGAATGCAAAAAGTCTCTTTTAAACATTACTAATAGAAAGATAATTTTCAATAAAAATAGAGATCTGAATCAAGGAAAAATAAAAAGTTGTTCAAGAAATGAATTCACTCACAATGCAACCAAAAGTGTAAAAGAAAGAAAACTTATTTGTTTAATGAAATCAAAAAATGGTTTTCTAATCAACAACAATCAAAAAATCAGAAAAGATCATTAACAACTTGACTGACAAGCACTCAAGGATGAAACCTAGAGATTATACCCTTGCAGAAACAAGTGAAAGATAGAACTTTGAAGCTTATGAGAAAGACCTTCAAAAATTTGAAAAAATGATCAAGATCATCTAAAAATTGCAAACCAAGCTGTGAATAATCATTCCACAAGACCAAACATTCACCCCAAGAAATGATAAAAAATACGGGTAAAGAAAAAGACTAACCGGCACTCAAAACATTTCTTCAGGAATCATCGCAGGTAGCAGAAGGACACAATGCGATGATTAGGTATCGTTGCAGGAAGTAGAAGGACACAGTGCGGAAATGTCTCACTGGTTTTCACAACAAGGTGTGACGATGAATAAAAATTGAGAAAACATTAAAAACATGACAAAGTTTTTCAATAAACTTTCAGTATCTGAGAGTCAACTTGGATCACCCAATGACTCATAGAATGAAAAATCAACAAAAGAAGGCAAGCCAAAGGAAAAAAGGAAGTAAAGAAAAAAAAAGGGTAGTCCCTAATATGGTCGCCAATGTTTTTACTGGACAAATCGGTAAGTGCTGACACAAACTAATCTCCCAAACTTCAACAATAAATTAGTACAAAACATGACAAAATACAAACTTCTCCTTATATTTCATTGTAATGTATACTAGTTCAATGAGGGATAAATGACATATCGTTTAAACGTTGTTTGATCCTTTCTAGTTTTTTCCTTCATCCATCCTAAGGTTTGTGGGATTTTGAACATGTTAAGAAACACAAACCAACAAAGAGAGAGCAACAATATATATATTACAATGAAACCTATGCATAAGATCAAGGAGTTATGCAATAAAAATGAAGACATTTTTATAGGGAGGAAATGTATTATTGCATTATATTGATGAAAGTGGAGAATATAACCTATTCCTTGATGTTGCAAGGCCCCTTCTAATGGGCATTTTTCTCAACACACACATTTTTTCTCCAATTCTTTTGATGAAGAGTATTCATGGCCTGAATTGGAAATCTAAAGAAAATCTATCACAAGCACAATCTTCAACATAATTCTTCTTACATAACCCAGCCTAACTTTTCCCATGAGAGATCCCTCTTTATATAGAGTGAAGAGGGATAGATGAAGATATTAGGATGATCCCACTAAATCAGAGAAGTGAGTGAGATCCTAACCGATCAGAGGCCACCTCATCATTTCTAAGATTCCATTCTAGAACCTTCGAGAAATTCACCTTTTTCCTTTGTTTGAGCATCGACGCACCCTCAACATTAGCAACCTACGATGACGTCGCAGGACACTGTGGTGCAGTATGTGACGATTTGGAATCATCACACCCTTAAAAATGACAAGGTGTGACGATATTCTTTGGTAGGGCTTTTCAATAAAGAAAATATGATTCCATTTCTCACTGGAAATTCTTTCTTCAATAGCCTTCAGGAAACAGAGAAGTAGGAAATACACATATCATCAATGATCACGAGGGTGAAGAAAATAATGTGAAACATGTACCGTGGAATCTATAAAATATTAAGCGATGGTTGTCAGTGAATATCTAGCTAAGGTAAAGAACAAGATCCTTGGGCTATTGATCGACATACGATTAGAGTGACAAGAACAATTAAATATACAGAGTAATTTGATTGAGACTCAAGGAATGTATCAGGAATCTACTGAGGCTTTTGAGGAGATGGTAAAATGGAAAGATAAGCTGCAACCTACACCTACTTCCCTGCCATTTTACTAGAAAATATAAAGACTCAGGTACCGAATGGTGTTTGAAACCAGAAGACCTCTCTTCGGGAGTGTCTGTTCAACCCAAGGGGTGTTTGTTGACACATGTGCACAACCGTGGAAAAATGCTAATGATATCGTAGTAGAGGCAGGGATACAACCATTGTAGTCTATAAATGAAATGACTTATGTCAACACTAGGGCGGTTGAGGTGGAATATTTAAAGAAGTCAAGTCAAACAAGCATTCAAGCATTCATGTTTTTGTATGAAAAAACAATTAAATAACATATGTTGTTTCCTACACGGCTTACCCAAAAGATTTGATCCTTTGTAAATTCCATGGTTGAGAGGTTGCATCAAGAAGTGGCCATAAAAGTTTGTAACAGAGAATCAGTCTTAGAGAGATTGCAATTGAGAAATCTCGAGAGGAATTTTAACGACTACTCCACTTGGAAGAAACACCAAGACCAACAACAGGAGCATACCATGTCATGATTGTTAATTTTTTTTCATTTATGTCCAAATGTTGTTTTCTCATGATATTTTAATCTTTGCTGGAAAATGAACAACCCTTTCTGTGAAACAACTCAAATTTATATAATCATCTCGAAAAACGATTGTAAAGAGAGGTCCCTCACTATATAAAGGGAGCTCTACCCATTTGAAAGGGATTTTGGTCTTTGAAACTAATAGGAGAGTATTGTTACTGAAAGTTGTTTTTTGAAATCCAAAACACTTTCTGAATCTGAAGATTATGGGATCGCTATGTGTGAATGAGATTATTATGTTTATGAATTTATATGTTTGTAGCCTGTGAGTGTTAGTTGATGAATTACTTCAAAATTAATATTTCCATTTTACATCTATCACAATTTCTAAGGATGAGTACAACAATAGTGTAATCATGTTAAGTTTCTCAATTATTTGGTTCTAACAGATTATGCTATCAAATATTCGTATAAATTGTGTCTTGAAGTTATTCTAATCTAGTAATATACATATTTCATTGTATTCATTGTATTCTGTTATTTTTATCCTAATCAAGATAGGTTAGATTAAATAGCATTAGTTTTAAAATTCATATTAGATTATTGGTCATACCTCTTAGTTTAATATCATAAAGTTGTACTTTTTCCTTTTCCTCAGTATTTTTTTTAATTCATTTGAGAACCTTTGGTTCTCATATTCATATTTTCATTAATATTTAGTTATCTTTTTGTTAGTATTTTAGTTAGTTGGTAACCATGACAAAATCTAGTTGGAAGCACTATCCCAAATGAGAGAGGGTCTAGTTGGAACCTGTCACCGGGTGTTTTCCCTCTATTGATTGGATGGGTTTGTTCGACCCATCAATAAAATGGCAGTAGAATGAGGGCCACATAATTGAATGGCTACAAATAGAAATTTTAATTCTTCACGTTCATCCCCACAAGTCCTCCACAACTAGTTCCCATCAATTTTACTCTGAACATTATGACTTCCCTTCAAAATATACAGTAAATACTCCATCTCAAGTTAACACTCATCATGTTTCATCTCATCCCAAAACATATTTCTCTTCTCCTCAATCTCATATCTTAACAATATCAAAGATCGACTCTATAGTCAGGCGTTCAATAGAACAATCCAGTTGAGCTCTGACTAGACAACATAGTAGACAAACCAGAAATTTTCCCTTAGATTACTCTCTACTGGAAAATTAGGAAAATCTTCATCATACGGATCTCTATTTTTCTAACCCATACTCCTATCAAGAAAACCATTCGGTCGAAATCCTGAATATCATGTTCCCGAAGACACATCCAATTTCCCTGAGGCCTCATAATTCAATCTTAAATATCATATACTTGCCTATGGGGTAGGAGGTATACCACCCTCACCACCATAATCCCCCCCTCACACCTCCAGAAATGAGTCGGAGGAAAATTTCGAAGAAGGGGATGGATCTGAGAGTGAATTCAAAGATAACCCCTATCAAGTCATTGTATATTATACCTAAACATGACAGGAGCAAATGCAAAACAAAATATTCCCCCTTACCAGCCTTGGTTGTTTGTCAATGCGATTGTTGTACCTAGAGTTCAGCATGAGATGCCCAGACACCCTGAGAAATTCCTGCATAAATTTGACCTTGTCAAAAAGGATTCAGCATAAAACCATATTAAGAAATTATTGTTGGCTATTAGGCTACAAAGAAATGACCATGAAGATGTCGTCTGTCATTTGTTTCTTCTTATGTTCGAAGAAAAAGAATCTACATGGTATTTCTATCTAGAATAAGATTCCATTCTAAATTAGAGGACTTTTAAAAACTCCTTCCTCCAAAAAATTGGGGAAAACAAGACACCAGCCACCTGATGTTAAGATTAATGTTGTTATTAGGTTATTTTCAATTTTCTCAATGTATTTCCAAAACAAAAACATAAAGAGGATCAATGAAAGAAACAAAATCATAAGGTACACACCATTTTATCTTGGGAAACCCTCATGGGGGAGAAAAACCAACCAAAACTTCCTCAATAATAGATTGCCAATACAATTCCAAGACTAAGACCAAAACTACAAGAATAAACTAGGATTGATCATGTGCCTCTCTTCTCCTTCCTCCTACAACTGCAACTTCCTTCAAAAGGTGTGCACTAGATGAGTGAGTGATTGAATGAAAAAGTGAGTTTCCATCCTCACTTTTAAATACTCGTTGAGGAGGCGCTAGGGTTATGTATCTTCACTTAGTAGGGCCCACTTCTTCCAAGAGTGGTTAAAACCACTTTATAAAGCCTAGGGGCCGACTTTACAAATGCCACTATATAAATATGGTTTGACCAATACAAAAAAGGGGATTTGGTATTATACAAGTCTCGACATCATCAATCCACAAAAGGGGATTTGATCTATAAGATAATAACTCAAATATAATTAGAATATTCTTCGAAGTTACAATATTTCAACACTCCCCATTAACAAGAAGGGTATTCTATTGACATAACCCAATACAACATCATCAAGAGAGAGAGAGGGAAGCATCAACATCTGGAACACTTACTGGCAAATCTAGAAATCATTGGAAGTTTTTCTCATCATCAATATCATCATCGTTCACAACATGGAGCTGGAGTAGCATCATCATCACCATCATCGGCATGAAGCTAAAACATCAACATCAATTAGCATAAAGCTAGAACAACAATATCACCAACCTGAGCCTGGTACACCATCATTAACAACACAAGGTTGAAAAAACAACAGCATGAGCATGAGGCTAAGACAAAAACATCATCATCATATGGAAATAGAATGATGCAGGTGAAACAACAAAATTTTTTGGTACTCTAACAGATCGTCCTTACCAGACTTTCGAGATCTTCCCAAGAATTATAATATTCCCTAGGATATTAAATCCTAACAAGCTACCACATGGTGCTCTGACATATCGTCCTTACCGGACCTTCGAAATGTTCCCAAGAATCATAATATTCTCTAAGATATAAAATCCTAACAGAGCTACCACTAGTCACCACAGATGGCATATACATGCACAGGTACTCTAACAGACCATCCTTACTAGACCTTCCGGATCTGCCCAAGGATGATAAATCCCCTAGGATACAAAATCCTAATAGAGCTACCTGTTGTTGGTCAAGGTAATATAGTATCATCAACATCACTACCCCTTTCGAGGGAGGTCCTTTCGAACAAAACCAATATTTTCTCGAAACTACTCAAACTTCACATGAGATAGAGGCTTGGTCAACACATCTATAACCTGCTCATATGTGCCAACATATTGGAGCTTTACATCTCCCCTCTGCACCATATCACAAATGTAGTGATAGCGGATCTCTATGCGCTTCAAATTATCATGGAACATTGGGTTCTTCGTCATCTTTATGCAACTCTGGTTATCACATAGAATATCAGTGGCTTCCATATCTAGATTAATAGACCTGTCAACAACTTCCAAATCCATATGGCTTCGCAATTGGTGGAACATGTTGCAATATATTCTACTTTTGTCATGCTAAGAGAAATTGATCCAAAAAGGATCCAGAGAAGGCTAAGAACAACTCAGAACTCATAGAGGAAACTCAGAACGCTTAGAAAGGCTTCAACCGACAAAAAAAGGGCAAAAATTCAAAGTTCTCAAAACTCAGTGAAAATGGCATGATCGTGAAGAGCGCGTCACAATATTTATAACGACACAAATGGCTCATCAAACGGAGTTACGGTTTGATATATTTTCACAGACAAAGTTGTGGTCAAATAGGGCAAGTCAATAGGGGCCAAATCATCATTCGTACTGTTGATGTCATCAACAAACATGGCAGGATGATGTCATCATGATGGATGTTGACATCATCATGCCACATGGTATAACCAAAGGCTTCCATGTTTTACCCGCCAATGGGATTCTCAGGGGTCCATGTCGAGTAGTAGAAAAATGCCATGTGGCACCACTAGGTGATGCCATGTGGCACCATGTGTCATGTACAGATTGACGGGGCGGTGACTTCGACAATCAGGTGGATCAATCAGTGGATTCCATGTGGTCCAATCAGCAGGTGACACGTGGCACCCCTGAAATGCCCAAGGAGGGCCCGTGATTGGAAAATAAAAAAAACATAAATGGACCCCTGCCAAATCGGGCGAGGATCCCGCTGTATCTAGCACATCCGCCAGAGTTATAGGTCGGTATCCAAACATAGCAGTATTTATAATCAATGGACCAAAATGGAGGCCCACGGGTTTGACCCTGGTACCTCCCCCCACATTAACATTTTAATAATAGCACCAACAACCAATGAACCCGTTGGTAAATCTGTATGCCACATTTTTTATTTAAGCCAGGTTTCGCCCAGCCGGAAAGGGGGGAGGCATGATTGTACGATTGTGGGCATGGATTACGAGGCAAAGGACTGTCATTATTGCAGGTTGGAGAGGGCACAAAAACCGAGACAAAATTCTTCTTGGGCCTGGGAGTGCCAAAGCCGGATTGAGGCATGGAGACAACCATTTTTGGGTAATTTGACGCCAAAAATTCAATGGTGATGTCTGTTTTTTGTTCTGATCATTATTTATGCATCTTGATTTCAGAATGAGGTATTTTTAAGTATTTTCCAAATTCTTTAGCTGAGTTAATGAAAGAGCCTACCCATTTGAGAGTAGGACCCAGAGATGTAGTCAACTAGGGACGAACTCCGTTATTAGTTTTTTGTGTTCAGATATGATGCTTATGTCTCTTCATTTTTTAGTTTTCCCTTCTTTAATAATGCACTTTAATTTATGCTCATTTAAGACAATTATTTATAAATCACGATGAAAAGATCTTGGATCATGTTGGTATCAGAGCAATCATATTTGACTTGAATTGTTGAGTTTGAATGCTTACTAGGGCCAAGCATAAGCAAGGTGAATGAACTCTTAATAAATTCAATCCTAAAGTTGGCTGTGTATCCAGAAGGAAGAAAATGGCAGAAGAGGACAAGTGTGATGAACAAGAGAAAAACTTTCACATGGTCTTTTATCACATGTCAGAAATGGTCGAACGAATGTATGGAGATTACAAGAAGAGGATGAAGAAGAAAGGGAAGAAAAATGAATCACATGCAAATGATGATTCTTCGGTAAACCAAGGGGATGGAGGAGATCCTCTTGAGCCTCTCTCTTCACCTACGAGTTCTAGTTCTTCTTCCTCTGAGCATTCTCATCATTCTCATCATTCTAGCCATAAAGCCTCTTTTAAGAAACCATTATTAAAGCTTGATGTAAAATGTGCATTACCTATGTTTAATGGAGATGCTAATCTTGAAACGCTAGATAATTGGATCTGATAGGTTGAAGTGTATTTACGTGCCCAACATATTGATGAAGAGGAATTTAAAGTGCAGTTGGCTTCTCTTCGGTTGGAAGGCATTGATCTCGTATGGTGGGAGAGAAAGCTTCAGGACAAAAGTAAGTGTGGTAAGATTCTTTCCTCATGGTCAGAATTTAAATCAGTGATAAGGAATTAATTTTATCCATTAGGGTATTTACATAAAGCAATGATGGAATGGAAAACTTTAAGGCAAAGTAAAGGACAAACTGTGCAAAGATTCACAGAAGAATTTAGGAAGAAATATATTGCATTGAACATTCCTTTGGATTCTTATGAAACTTTAATGAAGTATATTGGTGCACTTCACAGTTATATTCAACATAATTTTCTCTTGTTTAACCCCACTAGTCTTGACGAAGTTTGTGTGCAAGCCACTCACCTTGAGAATTGGGGAAAACATGTTCAAGAAGATACCACAAAGAAACCTTCCAATTTCCCACAAAATACCTTTAATAATTTAAAAGGAAGGACAAGAAGACCGCTATAGTTACAAGAGAAGGAGGAAAACCATCTTGCACTCATTGCAAGAAGAGCGATCACGATGAAGAACACTATTGGAAACTGCATCCATAAAAGAAACCGAAACAGTTCAGTGAAAAGGGAAGACAAAGACCGTTTCTACAATGCAACAAGATCTTGGTTTCAATTCAGGAGATGAAGGAAAGATCACATCGGTTGGAGTACAAGGTAAATATTCTCTTCATGCTAGTTCAAATTCCAATGATGAATCTCATGTTGATGAACGAAAGAGGAGTGAATTATTTCATATAAGAGTTGCATCTAAACATACTAAGATAGATACATTATTCGATCTGGGTTCCCAAGTAAACTTAATATCTGAAGAACTTGTCAAGAAAATGGGTCTTGAAACAAAACCACATCTGAAGGCTTATCCTCTTGGTGGGTATGTGATAAAGAAAAACTTAATGTCACCAAACAATGTAGGATTAGATTTTGTATTGCTTCAAAATTGATTGATGAAGTGGATTTGGATGTTGTACCACTTGATATATATGGCAGAGTATTGGGAAGTCCTTATCTTTATAATAGAAAAGCAGTCTTCTTTTGTCATGAGAACAAATACCACCTTACTAAAGGGGGAGTGGAATATATTGTTAGAGATCATAGCATGAGGGTAAATACAACACTTGTTAGTGCGGGTCAAATGAAAAGACTCATAAACACGAATAAGAGATATGTACTCATGGTCGTCAGAGAGAAAGATGTTCAGACAAACGATGTTTTCCAAGGGTGTGATCCATCTTATAAAAAAAAATTAATTGATATTGTTTCTAAGTATGATGATATTTTTCAAGAACTAGATGGATTACCTCCTAAGAAGGAAATCCAACATGAGATACATCTTCAAAAAGATTCTCCTCTTCCTAATGTGGGCATGTATAGGATGCCAGTTGTGGAGATGACAGAGATCAAGAAGCAGGTACAGGGCTTATTGGATCAAGGGGTCATTAGGCCCATTTCATCTCATTGTGGTTCTCTGATCATGATGGTGCCAAAGAAATATGGCACATGGTAAATGTGTATTGATTACCGAGATTTAAATAAAATCACAATAAAAAATTGATACCCTCTTCCTCACGTAGATGATTTACTGATCAAAATCTGGTCCAGGGGTCAAATTTTGCTCAAATTTCAAAGTGCTCGGAATGCGACGAAAACGGTGCCATTGCATCTGTCTCATCTTCCTGATTCCGGTGGTATATTTACTTTTTCAAACGGACTCCATATGAAGAAGATATCACGATCTATTCGTCAAGCCAAATAGGTAAAAAATTTGATGCTGACTGTGCAGTCCGTACAATCCGTACAGGACATGTGGCAGGTCCGTACAGGACACATGGTAGGTCCATATAGGACACGTGGCAGGTCTGTATAGGACACGTGGTGGCTCCAAGTGATGACACGTGTCAGGCATATTTGTCTTTTTGGGCATACGGTTGGACCAATTCAGAGGTGACATGTGTCACCACTAGAAGGGTGACACGTGGCACGGGATGACATCAGCAGCCTACGTGTCGGATCACATGGCGTATGGAAGATGACATGTCAAGGAATGATGTGGTAGTGATAGAGGCGTACAGAAGACGATGCGACAAGTGACGTGGACCAATGGGTGATTGACACGTGGCAGTTTTCTGGTCAAATGATTGGGTGCCATGTGGCCCAATCGTGGGCTGCCACGTGGTACCCCGGTATTTGTCTATTTGGTTTTGGTTTCAAAATTTTTTGGAGTCGACTGGATTCGAACCAGTGACCTCCCTCTATGCCAAAGATTTCGCAACTTCCAACTTGCCAACACGCCATTGTATTGGTTCTTGTTATATATACCAATTCGCATGTATTTAAGTTCATGTATGTTTGAAAATGGCGGGAGGTTGATCCGGGGCTTGGCTCCGGCCCGTTGTCATTTGATTTTGGTATATGACCATAACATATAGCCTACCGTTTGCACGCGGGAATTGAAATGTAAGCCCTCGGTTTATTTGCATTGGCATGCGACCACACGGCGGAACCGGGAGCGCGGGGTTACGACAAACATATATTGCACGCGTTTTGTAACAAGGTTTGAACGGTTATGTTATGGTTGTAATATGTACGGGGGGTATGTTGTAAAGCCACGGTTTTGCGCTATTACATATGACCGTAACTTAATGCGCGGGGGGTTGGAGCGGTTAAACCGTTTGGCCCCTTTTCCCAACACGCGAGGTCACATTGACCCCCATATGCCTGAGAGCTTGGCGATTAGGGGCTGGAGGCGCCCTAACTGTTCTATGGTTTGCACCGTTGGCGCGGTTGTGCCCGGTGCCAGGTTTTTGTGCTTAAATGAGCGTGTGTGCCAGGTTCACTATGGAAGGGTGCGTTTTGGCGAACCAGTTTCAGAAAGCTTGAAGGAGGAAAATGGCAGGAGGCCTATATTCCTCATTTCTTGGCCGATTGAGGTGTCGTAAAAGCCAAGCTAGGGGTTTTTGGACGTCCTGAATCCATTGATGCTATTATCAAGTCCATTTGAAGACTTCTTCTACAATTTTTTCACCATTGAAGTTTCAGCAAGCTCCAGGGAGCTTTAAGCCCTCATTGATCGAGGACGTGGTTTGGTGAGCCTATGTTTGTTTTCTATGATTGAATAATCATTTTTGGCTAATTGATATGCTCTGAACACATTGGGACAGGTTTTAGAGGCTTTTGAGGACTTTTATAGGTGTTTTTACCAAAGAGAAGCTTAGGGAATCTTATGGCCACATGTAGAAGAGGTCATGCTTGGATGAGCCATGATCCGTTTTTAGAGTTCTATTAGTCATTTTTGGGGTTTTTATGTGTTCTGATCTCAATGGTATAGTCTGTTTTTCCATTAGAGTTGAGCAACAACTTGTAAAATAAATTTTGACTAATTAATTCCAGAGAGCCAAGTCCATTGATGGAGGCTCAAGGAGATGTAGCCCGGAGGGGGGTGAACTCCTTTATCATGTTGTGATTGTTCTGAGTTTGATGGTTTATTTGCTGCAAGTTGTGTTGTTGTGTATTTATTTCAAATACATATTTAACCATTTAAAGAACACATTCTCACACATGAACATTTAAAGAAAGAAGCGTGAACTTAACACATAAGTTTATCTTTCATATTTATACACATGAAGCAAGGTCCTGTAAAGTTTATTTTCATGAAGTAGCGGGTGCTTGCATAGAATAACAAGTCACCCTTCTATTTTCAGATCAGGTGGTATCAGAGCATAGTTTGTTTTGCTCATGTGTTTGCCATTGATAACTTGAGATTTAGCTATTGGATTTTGTGCAAGTTTTGTGTTGAAGTTTGATATCTTGCAAGGATGGAGGATGCTTCAAGTATTGATAGTTCTCATACATTTTCATTATCTAAAGAAGAAATTATAATCATGAGAGATTTGATGAAATAAATGTGTGAAGACAGGAATGTGCGCATTGCTCTTGAAGAGCAGTTGATGGCCATGAAGCAGGAGAAAGACCAGCTTCTTGCAAGGTTGCATGCGATGGAGATTCAACTCCATGAGGCAAAGGAAACCCTTACTAAGTACATGCATGAACATAAGGTATGCAATGTTAGTTTATCTTCTAATTCCTCTAAAGATCAATGTTTTGGTGGTTTTGAGAGTTACACAAGAGGAATAGGGTCCAAGTTGTTGTTAAAAATGGGCTATGAAGGTAAAGGTTTGGGCAAGCATGCACAAGGCATTGTTGAGCCTATTGTTGTTGAAGAGAGACCTAAGTTTTGTGGTCTTGGATATGAACAACGAGATGGAGAAAATCCCAAAGTCGAGGAGACAAGGGGAAAAGTTCCAAGCATAAACTTTGTTTCAAGTTCACCTCCTCAAGAAGGCTTTAAAGGTGAAAGTTCAAGAACTTTTGT
>JZKD02S1708062.1:558075-580793 GCA_000966675.3 Picea glauca
TTTGGGTTTCCAGGTGAAAAATCTCTGTGTAATGTTTGTATTTGCCATTGTATCTTTTCTGTTCTTTTCTGAATATCAGTTTGCAGTAGATACTGTACAAGGTTAGAATTTACACTATGTACATCATGCATACAACCGAGATTTACATTCATCCACTCAGAGTTCACCTTTTGAGACATGTTTTGGGAACCTATCAAAGGTTCCTTTGGACCTGATGTATGGAGGAGATGTCGATGTAAATGAAGAACGAACATAGCACAAATCCTGCAAGTTCATCCAGAGGATCCAGCAGATACACCACGAAGTCCGCGAACCATTGAAGAAAATTCAAGAACAGTATAAAGCTCGGCATGAAAAGCACATGGTTGATCATCAATTCCAAATTGGAGACTGGGTATGGCTTCACATCAGCAAGGATATATTGAAGGGTGAAGACAAGAAACTCAATCCCATTCATTATGGACCTGTTGGCAGCTCCACAATATTTTCACCTTTTAAATCGACAAAGAAAAATCCTTGTAGCTACCTACGCTTTGTCACAAGTATTGTTGTTTGAAGGTGACTTTTCGGCTATAAGAGGTTGTATCAATTGTTCTTATTCTTTTCGTTTTCATGCTTCATTCATGACTGAAAGCATGAATGAAGCATTGAAAACTTATGATTGTATTGCAAATTGTATCTAGGGCTTATGTCTCAAGAAGGGTTGATGTTCTTACAAATATTTTAATCAGTATTGTTTGCTTTGAAGTCTATCATATATCAATAAAACATTTGTTATAAGTTTCTCATTCAATTATGAGACATATCTTGAGTTTTTGATAATACACCAAGAATTGATTTCAATTAGACTATGGTTTTGTTTCATTATAATTCTTGGTAAATCATTTTTCTTATCATTATGCTTTGGTTTGTAAAACACCTCTTCTCCTAACCTTATAAAATCAACTCCACCCTTTACACAATGATGAGATTCAAATACACCCAGTCATACCATGTACTCTGTTTGAGGTGGTAGTCTGAAATTGACAGATCCATCATTCCAAGTTAAATTCTTGGGCTTCGTTCTGTACTCTTGGAAATTCATTACACAAAACATCCAATTTTTGTATGAAACCCCTCATGCTCTCATTTAATCACGCTAGGGTAATGGTGGGTTTTATTCCTTTGATTTTTTCCTTGGTTTCCTCTATTTTTGAAACCCTTCATTATTACAATGATTTCTTTCTTCCTTCGTGATTCCTTGTCTGAATCTGTATGGCACCTATCGTCTGTGTCGAACCAAATGGATCCCAAACCTTTCTTCTGTATGACGATGTGAAAATTTCTTGGAGGAGGAAGACCCAAATTACCATAAATCGAATCCTAGTCAAACTTATGATTTTGTAGATAATCTGCCACCTTTCCTGAAACATAATGAAGATTTGTCAGGGATCAAACACAGTAAAAAACTCACAATGGACAATGGCAACATTTTGATGCACAGTCATATGTCTCCTCAACCAACTGTTCCAGATCCACGGTCTGAGGCGTGTTTACATTAGATAGACAAGTATTACATAGATGTCCCCTTCCTTCAAGAGAATATCAAGACCCTCGTAGCTCAGATTGACTCATTAAAAAGTGAAAACCACAGACTCAAGTTCAGTGCACAAAGGCAAGGAAAACACTTGAAAAGAACTAGAAATGACATAATAAAAAATGCTGAGTGTGTCAAAGGAGTGATTAACTG
Source organism: Picea glauca (assembly GCA_000966675.3). NCBI lineage: Eukaryota > Viridiplantae > Streptophyta > Pinopsida > Pinales > Pinaceae > Picea > Picea glauca. The sequence goes on from JZKD02S1708062.1 coordinate 559,805, forward strand.
TGAGGTTTTATGAGTCGAATTTAGCATTTAGTTGAAAGGTAAAGATTTGTTTGAGATTTTATTGATTTTTTTTTATTAATATAGATTGAATTAGATTTTTGTTGTTTAAAATAAGACTAGCTACAAAATCAACAGATTCTGTAGCCAGTCTATTCTCATTTGAAATTTTGGAAAATATTGGTTAAATTAATATCCAAATTTATTTATTTCATTTTTTTTTCTTTCAGGATATCGTGTAGCTTGTGGTGATCTAATGAGATGGGGCATTTCTGGGCTTAGTTAATTATCCATTTCTTTGGCTCATTTTGTAAACAGAAACAAACCTTTTATAGTTTTGGGAGATACAATTTGATATTGAGTAGTTTTATCACCCTCTATTTTTGTAATTAGTAAATCATCTTGGGATTTGATCCTATCTTAGAAGATAGGATTCTTAGTTTGCCTGAACTCTTTAAATACTTCAGATTTTTGTAATGAAGACATCTTTGTTGGGAGCAAGAGATGGATGGGTGACTCCAGAACTTAATGAAATAACATTTTACACATTTTGGTTTTAGCCTTCTGTTTATAATGTTATCATTTGTGTTTTGCTATGTCCTGATACATGTATATATCTGATATATTTAGATTAAAGGATCTTTGATGTGAAAGATATTATATTATTAATACCATCTACAATTTGCTTCTCAAAATATAAATGTTGTGATTATGTTTTCAATTAAAACAATAGGATTTATCTTTCAATTGCGATTGAAAAATGAAATGTATAGAGTACTTTCATATTTATCTTATAGTAATTATGTATAATCATGAGATTACAGGTTTATGTTGGTGTCTCCGCTTCAGTCATTAATGCCCAAACTGCCAACACATTGTTCTGAATTTATTTAGAATAGTCTTAAGGTTCATTGCAGGTTTCCCTTTTGGACATGGCAGTTGGATTTTCTCTAATCATGAAGATTCTTGGACACACATCACTAATGAACTAACATGTTAGCTCCTTTACATTTTTCTGTTATTTGTTTATCACTAAAATTCAAATGTATGTTTCAGCTTTTGACTATCCATACGTTTCTGTTTCATAGAATTATTTTTATATTAGTTTAGATTTATAAAGGAAAAACCAAAAATATTTTTTATGTTCTTTCTTTATCCACTTCCTCGAAGCAAACCATTTTCACATTGAGTTTTTTTGTAAGTTTAAATTAAAACTTGTAGTTTGTATATCAACTACATAAGTAATGAATAAATTTTCCTTTAGTTACATTATACGTATGTACATATATATACAGTGATTAGTAATTAATTAGTTAGTTCATTTCTTTTATTTGTTTCTTTTAGGAATTTTAGATTGGCTAACGAAGACATTAAACCCGTCAGAACGAATTATACCAAATGGCTTGGGTTATTTAGACAACCTCGGACCGAACTCGTTCTTTTAGTTGACGGATGATCATTTTTTCCTGTCAACAAATGGTGCTAGAAGGAGGGCCTAAATACAATTGATGGAACGTGGAATTTGCAATACTCCTACCCCACACACTTGCTCCCCAAAAGTAACATGGAGTCGCTCTGAATACAACGTTACCTCTCAAACAACAACTACCTCAAACAAAAATCCCCAAATTCCCGTTGAGCCAGTAACACCAAACCCTCAAGGGTCCGACATACAAGAAATTTTTCATCAGACACTTTTAAGGACACACAGTGCTTTGGCCCGTATCAGACAACCTGGTCAACCACTGAATCAACCTCTAGATTTCTCTGATATCAGAGAGAAACTTGAAAGCACTGGTCTGCTTTTAAATCCCATAGATCTTGACCACATCCCTACTCTTGGAGCCAGAGGATCTGGTATTCCACCTTCCCCACATCATTCAACTCCTTCCTACTCAAGAGGAGAGTCATCTGATGAAAGCAGTTCATCATTTGAACCTTCTTAGCCTTCAACACCACCTACACCCATGGAAAAGCAAAAAAATCCCTCCATACCATGGCTCGACCAAGACGTTGTGGCAGTACCTAGACCCCAACACCTTTACCAAAATACCTAAAGAAATGGTTACCTAAGTTCGATCTTGATTCTAAACAAATCGTCGAAGATCACATAAAAAAAATTATGCTAGTCATTAGACTCCGAAGTGTAGAATATGAAGCTGTAGTATGTAGACTTTTTCCTTACACATTTGAGGGCAATGCCTCTATATGGTATTTCACCCAACAACCTCACACCATTGTATCATGGAACAAATTCGAGTCATGTTTGTTAGAGAATTTCGGAGATGATAAATCTCATAAAGTCATAGTCATGGAACTCTCCAGCTTAAAGATGAACCCCAAGGAGAAAGTAAAATATTTTAACCAAAGATTCCTCACCTTAAAAAATTGAATCCCTATTAATTCAATGCCCGCGGAAAACCTCATTGTGGCATATTACACCAAAGTTCTACACCATAATGTAGCAATTTGGGTTAAAAGGTCTAAGAAGTCAACATTACTGGAAGCCTTCGAGGAGGCAAGCCAAATCGAAAAATATATTTTGAGTTTAAAAGTTAATATCAGTAATGAGGTAGAAATAACCCCATATTCTAAGAAGAAAATAGAAATTCTTCCTAGACCTCCCCAAACCAAAACTCAATCAGAAACCTCAGATTTGGAAAGTTTACAAAAGGTCATCCAGAAATTATCAAATCAAGTCATAAACTTGAGGAGATCTGCTGAAGAAGCACCTTCAAGCAAAGGAAGTTACAAACCTCCTTTTAGAAAACCTTTTCCCTCAAACCGACCAAACCCAACCCCTGAGGGTCTAAATTTTGAAATCTTACAATACACTATACAAACTATCCTTGAAGCACATGATAACTTAGTCCCCCCTGAGAATTCTAAAGATGTGGTTGAAGAGGAAACAACCGAAGAAGAGGAATCATCTCCCAATGTCTTCGGGCATTTTTCCAACAGTATTTTTCAAGCCAATTTTGAAACTGTCCATCCTTACAACACTACAAGCAAAACTCAGAGTAAACCCTCTTCCAAAATAAGTACTAATGTGCCTCAGAAATAATTTAAACAAACTGAAACAAAATATAATTTAGCAGCCCCAAGTTTAGAATATGATTTGATCGAAGACCTAAAGAAACTTAGAGCTAATATTTATTTTTACGAACTTTTGAAGTTTCCTTTTCTTCTGCAGAAAATGCTTCAAAACATTGCAGAAAACAGTAAAAACAACAATCTGAATAGAAAGAAAATTGCAGAAATCAGTCCTAAAATAGCTCAAAAGGTCCCTCCTAAACCAACTCCTGAACCCTCAAATAAAAGAGACCTCACTAAAAAATCTGTATCAAATGTAGATAAAGTAATTTCAGGGACAGCGACTAAAAATCAGCAAAATTCTACTGTTAATACTAGCAAAAATGTCCCACCTTTTTTATTAACTTTTGAAATTTTCAAAAGAAATGTACATAATTGCATGGTAGATTCTGACGCATCATCAAATGTGATACATTTATCTGTTTGCGAAAAACTCAATGCTGAAGTTCAACCTTCTATTCTTACAATCATTCAGCTCGATCAGACGAATGTTAAGGTAATTGGTGAACTAAATAATGTACGCGTTAGGCTATCCTCTAATCCTAAGGTTCACCAAATTATTGATATCATTGTTGTTGAGATCTAAAGTGTACGGTTTATTCTTAAGCAGGGATTGGTCCGAACAACTGCATGGATACTTTGTGACAGACTAGTCTCATTTGTGGCTGTCGAAGAATGAAAAGCCAAATAGAATTAGGATCAATCGTGAGCATTACCTCAAGCACACTGTGAGAAATTTGAATGATGCTAATGAACCATTTACTGCTTCCACTAATTCACTCGAAATGCAGGGAATGAACACCTTTTTCGGTAACTTCATGGCTGAAACCTCCACCATCACTGATATGGAACAACAGTCGGAGCTCACAACATGCACACAGTCAACAACTTTACCAAATGTGACAAACATTGTTGACGAAGCTCACATATGGTCTCTCTACTTCGATGGATCCAAATCTAAAGGAGTTGGTGCAGGATGTGTACTCATCGACCCGATAGGTAATAAAACTTTGATCGCCTGTCGATTACAGTTTGAATGTACAAACAACACCGCTGAATACGAGGCACTTTTGCAATGACTCAAGAAAAAGGTAGATATGAACATACAGAACTTAATGGTATTCGGTGATTCAAAAATTGTGGTCAGATAGGTAAGAAATTCCATACATTTCCTGTCACCACATCTAAAAATTTATCAAGCTGAGGTATGGAATCTAATGCACAAGTTTTCTGCATTTAACATCAATTCCATTCCGAGATTAAACAATTCTGAGGATGATTTATTAACTAACATCGCTTCCAAACTTTTTCCCGCATAAGGTCTTTCTCCAAATGGATTTTCAATTGAGTTATTGTTCAGACCATCAGTCCCAGACAATGCCACTAACTGGAGAGTATTTGATGATGATTAACAGATCATTAGTTTTTTTCACATGGAGGACACCTTCCAAGGTGTGGTTATTGATGAAGGCACGCACAATCAAGATCTCTGCAATTTTATGGTAATATCAAACTCAAGGTCTCCCGAATCAACATCGAATCTGGTAAATTCTATCCCTAAATCTGTGGTAAGATTAGAAAAGTTTTATGATTTGCATGACAAATTCAGAAAATCAGTAAATTGTAAAAAAAACAGTTCTTCCTTGACCCATGAAAAGGTAAATCTAGGGACTAAAGATAATCCACAATGTATTAATCTAGGAACAAGATGTTTCGAGCAAGATCAATCCGCTTTTATAAAATGGTTTAGAGAATTCAAGGATGTCTTTGCTTGGACATACAATGATTTAAAAACTTTTGACCCTAACATAATACAACACATCATCCCCATGAAACCCCAGACTCAACCTTTTCAGCAGAAGCTAAGAAAGATGCACCCTAAGCTAGAACCGAGGGTCAAGAAAGAACTAAACAAACTATTGAATGCAAAGATAATCTTCCCAGTAAGACACACACAATGGGTGTCTAATCTTGTCCCTGTAAGGAAGAAAAGTGGTGAAATTCAACTCTGTGTCGATTTTTGGAACTTGAACCGAGTGTTTAACAAAGACAATTATCTTGTTCCTCCAATGGAACAAATTCTTCAGCAGGTATTTGGTTGTGAAATACTATCACTTCTAGACGGTTTTTCAGGATACAACCAAGTCCTCATGTCTCCCCAAGACCAGTTAAAACCACTTTTCGTACCCCGTGGGGTACTTATGCCTACAGGAAAATACCTTTTGGGCTTATAAATGTCAGGGCCACTTTCCAGAGAGTAATGGATATTGCTTTTTGTGGTCTCATCAATCAATCCGTAGTGGTCTATCTGGATGATGTTACTGTTTTCTCCAAAAACAAGAAAGATCACTTATTTCACCTTAGGTCTGTCCTACAATGATGCCACAAGTACGGCATATCTCTAAACCCTAAGAATTCTATATCTATAGTGGAACAAGGAAAACTTCTCGATTTCATCGTATCTAGTGATGGGATGATCATCGATCCCGAAAGGACTCAATTCATTGTCAAACTTCCTCCCCCCTCCTCCAAAAAATATATGCAATCTTTTTTAAGCCAGATCAATTTTTTCAGAAGGTTTGTCTCGAGTTTTTCAGAAATGGTAAGGCCATCGAAAACTTAATTAAAAAGGATGTTCATTATAATTGGGGACCGTAGGAAAATCAAGCTTTTGACTCCATCAAAAAAGCCATAGTGGAGGCTCCCTCCCTAATGAGTCCTAATTTTTCACAAGATTTCACTCTTTATGCATTCGCCTCTGATCGATCTTATGCCACTGTGTTGACCCAAAAGAACACTTAAAGCAATGAAATCCCCATTTCCTTTATGATCTCAACCTTCAAGGGAGAAAAGCTTAATTACTCGGCTGTAGATCAACAGGCTTATAAAGTTTTTAAAGAAGTAAAACATTTTCGATCGTATCTCTTGAAATCCAAAACTAAAGTCATTGTGCCTTACCCTTCTGTCAGAAACTTGTTAGTACAAAAGGAATTGGGTGAAAAGTGGGCAAACTGGATGACATCGTTACAAGAGTATGAACTCGAAATTACCCCTGCACAAATTTTTCGAGGACAAGATCTATGAAAATTAGTGTCTAATTCAGTTGAAGAGCAATAGAGTAAAATTAATGTCTTAACTATAGATCAACATAGTCAAAATCAAATCTGTTCTACACAAGTTGTTGCTAATTCTTGGTTTGATGAAATTAATTTTTATCTAACACATAGTTATTCTCCTCGCCATCTCGATCCAAACAAGAGTATAGCATTAAGACTAAATTATGCACCTTGCCAACTGGCAAACAACATATTATTCCGAAAATTTTTTGATAGCATCCTTATGCGTTGTTTGGAAAGAGATGAAGCAGATAAAGTGTTATCTGAACTACATGTAGGAGAATTTGGTGGGCACTTTGGTGGAGACACTACTGCTCACAAAGTATTAAGAGATAGGTACTATTGGCCCACGTTATTCAAAGATTCCCATGCATTATGTCGTAAATGCATAATCTGCCAAAAGGCTTCTAGACGAGTACAGAAGGCAACATTCCCTTTGCAACCTGTTTTGGTAGATTATCCTTTTCAGTAGTGGGGTCTTGAAATTATAGGGTCGACTAACCCCACTTCCTCGCAGCAGCATAAATACAGCATTACAACGACGGATTATTTTACCAGATGGTCCGAGGTTGCACCATTAAAAGTGGTAAACACTAGTTAGGTAATATCTTTCCTTAATTCAAACATCATTACTTGATTCGGTATTCCTGAATCTTTGGTCTTCAATAATGCTTCCTATTTTTCATTCCTCGATATGAGTTCTTTTTCTTTAGAAAAAGGGATAAAACTGAAATATTCTACCAGCTATTACCCCCAAGGAAATGGCTTAGCAGAATCAACAAACAAAAACCTGATCAAAATCATCAAGAGGATAGTTTCCGAAAACTAGAAAAACTGGCACAGCATGCTTTTTAATGCACTCTGTGCTGATAGGGTGACTCCAAAAACCGTTGTTGGTAATTCTCCTTTCTTTCTTGTCTACGGAAGTGAATCAATTCTCCCTCCTCATGTTCTACTTCCCTCCCTGCAATTATCACAGAAAGTTCAGGAAGAGGATTTTTGATGCAGGATCATTCACTCCTCATTAAGCGAATCAGCGCGTGGAGAAAGAAAAGACACTTGGATGACGCCAGCACCAAAATTTTGAATCAACTTGATATCTGTTATGCCTCCATTTGAATGAAAGCATTCAAAATAAAGCGTACTTGTGCATTATAATGGACCTTGAGCAGATAAGCTCTCGTCCTTAGGCAGTAGAGGCACTTATTAGATTTAGTGCAGGTAGATAATATTTAGTGCAGGTAGATAAGATAATTAAGTCTAGATTAGACAGTTTTGGCCTTGAGGGGGGAAAACGGAGTATAGACACCCTCCTTTGTATCATTGTAACATAAGCCTTCAGATTATGTGGAGCCTTAGCATTGAGGAGCAACAAGAGAAGCACAGAGAGCTTGCGAAGAATCCCCATGTACAGATATTGAATTAATAGAAAGCTTTGATTCAATTTCATGGCTGTGATTATTCTCTGTGTGTTGTTGATATTATGTTGTTGCATGCTTGCTTCCTTTTATGCTTTTGTCCCATATGCTGTATACGTAATCTCCTGGAAGATTAGAAATCTGGGAGAGAGATGAGAATGAGTTTCAATTGTTTCTCTGTTTGAGCCATGAGATTCCTGCATAGAGCGCAGTTGAATTCCTCCACAGAGAGTGCGTTGAGGGGCCTTACAGTTAAACTCTTATTCTCTTCTATTGGAATAGTGTTGGGTTATTTGGGCCATGCAAGTGAAGGGCCAGTCGAATTAAATTCTTAGAGGCAAGTCTAGGACAAGAGAACGGGGAAGACTTAATTTAATTCCCATGGATGTGTTTGTTCTCTGTGTGTTGCTGGCATTATGCCTTTGCATACTGACTTCTTGTTATGTATTTCTTTCATATGATGTGTATGTGATTTTATGGAAGAATTGAAATCCTAAGATCTCAGAAGTGAGAGGACGGGTTGTTGTGTCTGTGAGTGCACTGGATCTAAGAAAACTTCAACACTGTCGAGAGTGGCTGAAAGTCGAGTACAGAGAGCGTGTTCGAGAGATCTCTAAAGGAGTCAGGGTTTGAAAAGCCCAGGAAGGATAGTTCCTTTGATTTGTTGTGGAAACAGACTTGGTGAAGTTCGTGCAAGGTGAAGGTGGTGGAACAAAGGACTCTTCAAGAGGAAGAGAATCGACGACTTGAAATCGTCGAGTCGGATCTTGAGTTCCCACTGACCATTGGATCCGAGAAGAGTTGCGAGGGAGTTAACCTGCAAGCGACCAAAGAGGCAGGCCATCGCATATCAGCGTTCGGCGAATGGAGGGGCAGAGATTTACCCGTTGAAATTGCGAGACGCGATTTCCCGAGTTATTCGGGACCGTCAATCAGTAGGTGACAGGTGGCGAGGGATTCCACGAAGTCGGCGTTCGGAGTTCAACCCCAAGAAGCACTTGTGTCGTGGATCTGAACTCCGCGAATTCCCGAGGTGACAGGATAGTGTCGTCCACGACGTACAGTGGAATACAGGTGGCATCGCGTCGGGGATTTCGACATCTCGGTGCTCGGGACTGGAGAATTCAAGTAGTTGTTGTCATCAGTGGCGATACTCTGAGGGTTTATTGTTGACTATCGGCACTCAGGATTCGACGGTTGAATGGCAGGAAGCAGCGTTGCAAGCCTCGCAATATCGCGAGATCCGACCTTCCGATACGTGAAAGGAAGATCGCCGAGAAGCGTTCTGTGGGTAAAGAACTCCCGAGGGAGTTGGGAGAGTTTTGACTCTTCAGGCCGTGGTGAAAGAGAAGGTCCTAGTAGTGCGACCGCCCGCCTAGGGGGGGGGTTACGTCAGAGTGGTTTCAGAGCACAGTTCTTGTCTATATATTTCAGGCGAGAGAAGTGAAGGAGAAAAGGAAAACACTCTGATACACATGACTTACGTCAGAGTGGTATCAGAGCAGGGAAAGAAGTTCTCTCTGTTCAGGTAGCAGAGAGAAGAGGATTTCGCCATGCCGCCCAGAAGAGAGAGGCAATCTCCTGATTGTGAAGACAAGGATTCCCGAAGAAGGGGTAGGCCAGGAGGTAATGCTGAGATGGAACGAGAGATGAGAGATCTCCGAGCCAGGCTTGAAGAAATGGAGACCACCCAAAGGCGTGGTGCTGGAGCAGCAAAATTTAGTGATTCCGAGATTGAAGAGGAAGCTGGACACGACACCAAAGAGGTCTCAGCAGAAGATGCCTCGACGGAGAGGTTGATTAGAGCCATTGCCAGAATGAGCTCAAAGACGAAAATGGATACTCCCGTCTATGAAGGAAGCCTGAATGCAGAAGAGCTGCTGGATTGGGTCCGAGCACTCAACACCTACTTCGATTATGAAGATATCAAAGAGGACAAGAAGGTGAGGCATGTAGTCACAAAGCTGAAGGGACATGCAGCCTTATGGTGGGACGAGCTGCAGGCAGACAGGCATTCCAAAGGCAAACAAAAGATCAAGAGCTGGGATCGGATGATCGCCAAGATGAAAGCGAAATTCATCCCGAGGGATTACCAGATCACTCTGTTCAGGCACATGCAGAACCTGAGACAGAAGATGATGATGGTGAAAGAGTACACTAAGGAATTCTACAGGCTCAACATTCGAGCAGGTCATCGGGAAAGTGATGACGAAAAGGTGGCGAGGTACCTGAATGGACTGAGGTATGACATTCAGGATGAACTAAGCATGGTTACCATCCGAAAAGTTGAGGATGTGTACCAAATGGCTCTGAAAGCCGAAGAGAAGCTGAGCCGCAAGAAAGGACAGCGAGGGCGAGGCAGAAGCCAGTCCAGAGGCAAGACAGTTGCCCAAGAGAAAACACCGAAGCCCAAGGAGGATTGGAGGTGACCCCAGGGAAAAGTTGAGAAAGGCAGAACCTCACAGCAGAGGCAACAAAATGTTGAGCTGAGGAGACAACAAGATGATCAGCACGGAGGATATGCTGACGTGAACACATTCCCTCATACCCGAGGTCGAGGCAGGGGTCGAGGAGGAGTTATCACATGTTTTACATGTGGTAAAGATGGCCACAAAGCCGTGGACTGTCCAGAGAGAAAAGTGGACAGGGGAAACACTCACATCGCTGAGGCACAGAGGCGTGATGTGGAAAGCGAAGATGCAGACAGCGGGAGATCGCTTGGAATGCATAAAATCATTTTGAAGCCTGAGAAGGAGGTGGAAAGCTCAGTGCAGAGGGGCAGACTGTTCATAACGTCTTGTACATCCAAAGACATGAAATGTAAAATCATCATTGACAGTGGGAGCACCGATAATCTCATTTCAACCGAGATGGTGGAAAAACTGGAGCTGACAACAACTAAGCACCCGAGTCCGTATAAAGTCTCGTGGTTACAGAAGGTACATTGGGTAAGTGTCACTAAACAATGATTAATTAAATTTAAAATTGGTAATTATCATGATGAGATTCTGTGCGATGTTATTCCCATGGACGTATGCCACGTATTGCTAGGTAGACCATGGCAATATGATAGAAACGTTGTTCATGATGGAAGGATGAACACATACACCTTGGAGAAGAATGGAAGAATTCATAAACTACTACCGATAAAAGATAAGGAGGCAAAGCCGGAGGTGAGCAACACGATACTTCTCATGAGCAGGAAAGAGCTTCTCACAGAGATGGGGAAGAATGAAGATCCACAGTTCTTTGTTGTCAGGAAGCCGAGAATTGTCCTGACAAGCACAAGAGTGGACGACTTGCCAGAAGAGATTCATGAACTACTAGGAGAGTTTGCTGACATCATCGTGGACAAACTACCTCGTTCAATGCCACCGATACGGAGTGTGAGTCATCACATTGATCTCATACACGGGGCAAGTTTGCCGAACAAGGCAACGTACAGGTTGACACCTCAGGAGAATGAGGAGGTCAAAAGTCAAGTGCAAGACTTGCTGGACAAAGGACTGGTGAGGGAGAGTCTGAGTCCATGTGTTGTTCCAACAGTACTGAGCCCAAAAAAGGATGGAGGTTGGAGGATGTGTACAGACTCCAGGGAAATAAATAAAATCACCATCAGGTACAGATTTCCACTGCCGAGAATGGACGACTTGATGGATTGCCTGAGTGGGGAAAATTACTTTTCCAAGATTGATCTCAAGAGCGGATATCATCAGATTCGAATGAGAGAGGGAGATGAGTGGAAGATAGCATTCAAGACAAATGAGGGTTTGTACGAATGGTTGGTCATGCCATTTGGGTTGACAAATGCGCCGAGCACATTTATGAGGCTGATGAATGAAGTCCTGTGGGAATTCATTGGCAAATTTGTGGTCGTATACTTGGACGACATACTAATATTCAGCAAGACTAAGGCTGAACACTTGAGGCATTTGGCCACTATAATGAGAAGGCTACAGTAAGAGAAGTTGTTGATCAATTTGAAGAAATGCTTGTTCATGCAGATAGAAATCATCTATTTGGGTTTTGTAATCTCAGCGAATGAACTAAAGATGGATCCTGAGAAGGTTAAGGTGATCAGGAATTGGCCATCGCCAAGGAATGTTTTTGAAGTACGGAGCTTTCATGGACTTGCTAGCTTCTACAGGAAATTCATTCGGAATTTTAGTGGGATCAACGCAGTGATGATGGACTCTGTGAAGAAGCGGCATAAAGTTTTTCAGTGGACCGCCGAGGCTGAAAGGAGCTTCAATCTGTTGAAGTAAAAGATAATAGAGCAGCCAGTGCTAGTGCTGCCTGATTTTCAGAAGACCTTCCAGGTGAAGTGTGACGCCAGTGGATATGCTGTTGGAGGAGTCTTGAGTCAGGATGATAGGCCTGTGGCATATTATAGTGAGAAGCTGGATGATGCCAAGCTGAAATACTCCACATACGATAAAGAGTTCTATGCCATCATACAGGCATTGAAAAAGTGGAGGCATTATTTAATACCCAAGGAGTTCGTATTGTATAGTGATAATCACGCATTGCAGTTCGTGAGTCAGCAGGAAAAGTTGAACCAAAAGCATGCGAAATGGGTGGAATATATGCATAATTTCACATTCGTGATAAAGCACATTTCGGGGACTGCTAATAAGGTAGTTGACGCCTTGAGCAGAAAATGTTTGATGCTGCAGGAGTTCAGAGTCAGAACGTTGGGTTTTGATAACCTGAAAGAGATGTATGCAGGTGATATTGATTTCAGCGAAGCATACGAGGCAGTTGAAAATATAGTGCTCAGAGATAGGAGCTCGTGGATGGAATATCTAATCCAGGATGGATTTCTCTTCAAGGGCAATCAACTGTGCATTCCAGATTGCTCTATGAGAGAGAATTTGGTGAAGGAAAAACACAGCGGTGGCTTAGCCGGTCATTTCGGACATGACAAGACTTTCGCCAAACTGAGCAAATCATATTTCTGGCCAAGCATGCATCCAGATGTTAAAATGTTTGTTGACAGATGCAGAATATGTCAACATGCAAAGGGCCGAAAACAGAACACAGGGTTCTATCAACCGTTGCCCATACCTGAGAGGCCATGGGAAGCCATTAGTATGGATTTTGTTTTGGGATTGCCAAAAACACAAAGAGGAGTGGATTCCATCTTTGTGGTGGTGGAAAGGTTCTCGAAGATGGCACACTTCATCCCGTGTCATAAAACGAGCGATGCAACCCACATCACCAATTTATTTTTCAAAGAGATTGTGCGATTGCATGGATTGCCCAAGAGCATAGTCTCGGATCAGGATACCAAGTTCATAGGTCACTTTTGGAGGACGCTATGGAAAAATCTGGGGACTGACTTGGCATTCAGTTCTTCTTACCATCCGCAGACAGATGGACAAACAGAGGTGGTCAACAAAATCTTAGGAGATATGTTGAGAAGTCTGGTGACAGAGCTTCACACCAGTTGGGATCAGATCTTACCACAGGCCGAATTCGCGTACAACAATTCAGTGAATCGGAGTACAGGTAAGAGCCTATTTCAAATTTTGTATGGAACACAGCTGAGAGGAGTGTCTGAGCTCAGGGAGTCAGAACAGGCTGAAACTAGCAGCGCGAGAGCTGAGGAATTCGCTGAGGCAATGCAAGAACTTCACACGGAGGTGAAACAGCGACTGCACAAGTCGAACCAAGAATACAAGCGCAGGGCCAATCAAAAGAAAAGGCAGCTTTAGTTTGAGATTGGAGATATGGTTCTGGAGCACTTAAGAAGAGAAAGGTTCCCAAGGGGAACATACAACAAGCTCAAGATGAAGAAGATCGGGCCATGCAAAGTTCTGAAGAAATTTGGCGAAAATGCATATGAGCTTGAATTGCCGAAGGGCATTGGGATATCTCCGATTTTCAACATTTCGGATTTATACCCATATAAGGCCGAAGATGCAGGAGCTGGAAATGATGAGAAACCACTAATCCAGTGGTAGAAATAATTGCCAGTTGCACAGAAGCCTCAGATGGAGTGCATACTGGATAAAAGAGTAGGCAGGAAAACCAGGAGGAACCAGTACTTTGAATACCTGGTAAAATGGAAGGATCACCCAGTGAAGGATGCCAGCTGGGAAACAGAGGCAGTTATACAGAAGCATGGTCACACCGTGCAACGACTCATGGATAGGAGCCCATGAAATCTTTTTGAGCCGAGGAGTATGATGCAGGAGCATTCACTCCTCATTAAGTGAATCAGCGTGTGGAGAAAGAAAAGACACTTGGATGACGCCAACACCAAAATTTTGAATCAACTTGATATCTGTTACACCGCCATTTGAATGAAAGCGTTCAAAGTAAAGCGTACTTGTGCATTATAATGTACCTTGAGCAGATAAGCTCTCGTCCTTAGGCAGCAGAGGCACTTATTAGATTTAGTGCAGGTAGATAAGATAATTAAGTCTAGATTAGACAATTTTGGCCTTGAGGGGGGAAAACGAAGTATAGACACCCTCCTTTGTATCATTGTAACGTAAGCCTTCAGATTATGCGGAGCCTTAGCATTGAGGAGCAACAAGAGAAGCACAGAGAGCTTGCGAAGAATCCCCATGTACAGATATTGAATTAATAGAAAGCTTTGATTCAATTTCATGGCTGTGATTATTCTCTGTGTGTTGTTGATCTTATGCTGTTGCATGCTTGCTTCCTTTTATGCTTTTGTCGCATATGCTGTATACGTAATCTCCTGGCAGATTAGAAATTTGGGAGGGAGACAAGAATGAGTTTCAATTGTTTCTCTATTTGAGCCAAGAGATTCCTGCATAGAGCGCAGTTGAATTCCTCCGTAGAGAGTGCATTGAGGGGCCTTACAGTTAAACTCTTTTTCTCTTCTATTGGAATAGTGTTGGGTTATTTGGGTCGTGCAAGTGAAGGCCCGGTCGAATTAAAGTCTTAGAGGCGAGTCTAGGACAGGAGAACGGGGAAGACTTAATTTAAGTCCAATGGATGTGTTTGTTCTCTATGTGTTGCTGGCATTATGTCTTTGCATACTAACTTCTTGTTATGTATTTCTTTCATATGTTGTGTATGTGATTTTATGGAAGAATTGAAATCCGAAGGTCTCAGAAGTGAGAGGACAGGTTGTTGTGGTTGTGAGTGCACTGGATCTGAGAAAAATTCAACACTGTCGAGAGTGGCTGAAAGTCGAGTACAGAGAGCATGTTCGAGAGATCTCTGAAGGAGTCAGGGTTTGAAAATCCCAGGAAGGATAGTTCCTTTGATTTGTTGTGGAAACAGACTCGATGAAGTTCGCGCAAGGTGAAGGTGGAGGAACAAAGGACTCTTCAAGAGGAAGAGAATCGACGACTTGAAATCGTCGAGTCGGATCTCGAGTTCCCACTGACCATTGGATCCAAGAAGAGTTGCGAGGGAGTTAACCTGCAAGCGACTAAAGAGGCAGGCCATCGCATATCGGCGTTCGGCGAATGGAGGGGCAGAGATTTACCCGTTGAAATCACGAGACGTGATTTCTCGAGTTATTCGGGACCGTCGATCAGTAGGTGACAGGTGGCAAGGGATTCCACAAAGTCGGCGTTCGGAGTTCAACCCCAAGAAGCACTTGTGTCGTGGATCTGAACTCCACGAATTCCCGAGGTGACGGAACAGTGTCAGCCACGACGTACAGTGGAATACAGGTGGCATCGCGTCAAGGATTTCTACATCTCGGCACTCGGGACTGGAGAAGTCAAGTAGTTGTTGTCGCCAGTGGCAATACTCCAAGGGTTGACCGTTGACTATTGGCACTCGGGATTCGACGGTTGAACGGCAGGAAGCAGCGTTGTGAGCCTCGCGATATCGCGAGATCTGACCTTCCGATACGTGAAAGGAAGATCGTCGAGAAGCGTTCTGTGGGTAAAGAACTCCCGAGGGAGTTGGGAGAGTTTTGACTCTTCGGGCCGTGGTAAAAGAGAAGGTCCTGGTATTGCGACCGCCCGCCTAGGGGGGGGTTATGCCAATTTTCCTCCTCTTGAATGTTGGATTAATACTTTGTTGAAACTAGAGGAACTGAGAGCACAAGAAAAAGAAAGACTGGATCAGCATTAGCGTATTGTTAAAAGTTGGTTTGATTCAAGTTCTACCTTGGATAGGAACTTCGAGGTTGGAGATCTAGTTCTCAAATGGGATAAACCTCATGAAAGAAAAGGGGAACATACCAAGTTCTAGAACCTGTGGTTAGGACCCTTCTTAATCACTGAAAAACTAGGTCCCAACTCTTTTCGCCTACAAAATTTAGAGGGACAGCCAGACACCTTCCCGGTGAATGGCCAAGCTCTCAAAAGGTATTTTTCATGACAAGTCCCAGATTCACCTTTTGTACATAATTTTTTTTTTTTTTTTTTTGATTTGTTTTGTTTTCTAGTTTTTGGTTCTTTTTCATTTTGTTTGTTTACATTGCTTTCCGGTTAAAACATGACTGTATCACAGTTTGGTTCAAGGAGGGAAACCATAAAGCCTCATCTTAAATAGTAGTAGAGGACTAACAGAGCATCAATTGTTGTAATTTCCTGAAACACAGACTAGCAAAAGAAGGTTTTATGTTCACAATTGATTTCATGGTTTCTCTTTATAATTATGAGCAGACACGACCATCGTTAAAGATTTTTACGCTGTCCCTTCTTTTAAAGAAAGCAACTCAAGTATGCCTTCCTTCCCTCGAAAAATTAGTTTCAACAAGAAACTAATTTCAGATCATAATGAAGGTGATTAAGAAAACAATAAAGGCTGAAAAATAACAAATGTGCCAAAAACTGAAATTTTCAGCATCATCCCGCTCTTCTGAATATCTATAAATTATATCATATTGTGAATAATTTTCCTGAGAGTTGTGGGAAGTGTTTGTAAACCTGTCGGGATATTGAACATGTCTGTTGGAAGTGGGTAAATGCATGCATGATGCTAAGACAACTTCATCGAGGTACTGAATAGGCCTGCTGGCAGCGAAGCAATGTCGGGTTAAATAAAATTATCAGGTATAAAATTTTGATATTTGCTTCTCATTCTGAACTGAAATTCTTGGACAGGGTAGATGCGTCAGAGTGGGTTAATTGATATCCATGCTGAGGCTATGGACGCCTGCTAGCAGTTGTGGCCCTGTCAACAGTATCAGAGCCATGGACTTGAACATCGTTGCTCTCATTTGTAAAATTTGTCACCAGATTTCATTTTTAACGGGAAGATATATGAGGCTAGAATGTGTAAGGATCCTTGGAATGCTTGATGTCCTTCAACTATCTTTGATCTGTAATATTTCTAAATGTTACTAACATGAACTTGTTGGTGGTACAGAGATAACTGCTTCTCCTAGTAAATCGCCATTGTTGGCAGCTCCACAATATTTTCACCTTTTAAATCGACAAAGAAAAATCCTTGTAGCTACCTACGCTTTGTCACAAGTATTGTTGTTTGAAGGTGACTTTTTGGATGTAAGAGGTTGTATCGATTGTTCTTATTCTTTTCATTTTCATGCTTCATTCATGACTCAAAGCATGAATGAAGCATTGAAAACTTATGATCGTATTGCAAATTGTATCTAAGGCTTATGTCTCAAGAAGGGTTGATGTTCTTACAAATCTTTTAATGAGTATTGTTTTCTTTGAAGTCTATCATATATCAATAAAACCTTTGTTATAAGTTTCTCATTCAATTATGAGACATATCTTGAGTTTTTGATAATACACCAAGAATTGATTGCAATTAGACTATGGTTTTGTTTCATTATAATTCTTGGTAAATCATTTTTCTTATCATTATTTTTTGGTTTGTAAAACACCTCTTCTCCTAACCTTAGAAAATCAACTCCACCTTGTACTCTGTACTCTGTTTGAGGTGGCAGTTTGAAATCGACATATCCATCATTCCAAGTTAAAGTCTTGGGCTTCATTCTGTACTCTTGGCAATTCATTACACAAAACGTCTGATTTTCATATGAAACCCCTCATGCTCTCATTTAATCGCGCTAGGGTAATGGTGGGTTTTATTCCTTTGATTTTTGCCTTGGTTTCCTCTGTTTTTGAAACCCTTCATGCTTACAGTGATTTATGTCTGCCTTCGTGATTGCTTTTCTGAATATGTATGGCCCTTATCGTCTGTGTCAAACCAAATGTCTCCCAAACCTTGCTTTTGTATGATGATGTGAGTGAAGACCTTAAGATTCAGGGTTGGCTTGAGTTTCTCAAGAAATTCCAGGGTTACAACTTGCAAGCAGCCCAGGAGTTTTCCCTCTCTTTCAATGGATGCCAAGCCAAAGTGGGTGATGTTCAAATTGAAATCACCGAGGAATTTTTGAGCCAGGCAACAGGCCTTCCCCTTACTGGGAAAAAATGGTTTAAGAATTCCAAGTTGGAGGAGATTTCGTGGCGTTTGTTCTTTACCTCTCAGAAAATCTAGTGCTATGACAAAGGTATGTCAATATCTCTGTTAAAGACTAGGTGGCATGGTTTATTGGCAGTTTTAAGATAGTTCGTTACATGTGAAGGTCGCTTCGGCCTCGTTTTTCTTTACCACATAAGACTGTTAATGAATTTCATCGATTTCCAGTTGAACGTGCCATTTTACTTATTGAGAAGATTATATAAAATGGCTGAGGTATAAAAGGCAGAGTTTGAATTCTAGTTTATTCCACCATGGTTTAATTAGGATGTTGTTAGTCCATCATTTGAAATTGCAAGGCGACGATTGGGATACTTTCCTATCTCGCAATGGCTTTGTTACATCCAACCCTGAAGAGTTTCCTGTGGTTGATAAACCTATGCTGGAAAAACCCCCTGTCCCTTCCATTGACAGACTAGTTTTCTTATCCAAAGAACCCTGTGATAAGGCCATGCTCGATGAGCCTATGTTCGAGCAATAGGATGCTAACCCTAGGGTCATTGAATCTCCTGAGCGTGAGAAGGGTGTTTTCCCTAATACCATGGCAAAGACCACCAATAAAAGCTCACGCAAACTGTCAAGGAAGAATCCAGACGTAGGGTTTAATAACAAAAGAGTTGTGAGATTAATCTCAAGGAGTTTACAAAATAAAACGAAAGATCATGTGAGCTTGATTAAGGTGATCGGGGTCCATGAGAGCTCTGATTCTGAGATCGACAAGTTCTTGGAGGAGGAAGACCCAAATTACCATAAATCGAATCCCAGACAGACTTATGATATTGTAGATAATTTGTCTCCATGCCTGAAACATAACAAAGATTTTCCAAGGATCAAACTCAGTCAAAAACCCATAGTGGACAGTGGCATCATTTTGATGCACAGTCATATGTCTCCTCAACCAACTGTTCCATATCCACAGTGTGAGGTGTGTTTACATTTGATAGACAAGCATTACACAGATGCCCCCTTCCTTCAAGCGAAGATCAAGACCCTCGTAGCTCAGATTGACTCATTAACAAGTGAAAAGAACAGACTCAAGTTCAATGCACAAAGGCAAGGAAAACGCTTGAAAATAATTGGAAACGTCATAATAAAAAATGCTGAGTGTGTCAAAGCAGTGATTAAATCTGAGGTTTTATGAGTCGAATTTAGCATTCAGTTGAAAGGTAAAGATTTGTTTGTGCTTTTATTGATTTTTTTTATTAATATAGATTGAATTAGATTTTTTTTGTTTAAAATAAGACTAGCTACAGAATCAACAGATTCTGTAACCAGTCTATTCTCATTCAAAATTTTGGAAAATATTGGTTAAATTAATATCTAAATTTCTTTATTTCATTTTTTTTTTCTTTCAGGATATCATGTAGCTTGTGGTGATCTAATGAGATGGGGCATTTCTGGGCTTAGTTAATTAGCCATTTCTTTGGCTCATTTTGTAAACAGAAACAAACCTTTTATAATTTTGGGAGATATAGTTTGATATTGAGTGGTTTTATCACCCTCTATTTTTGTAATTAGTAAATCATCTTGGGATTTGATCCTATGTTAGAAGATAGGATGCTTATTTTGCCTGAACTCTTTAAATACTTCATATTTTTGTAATGAAGACATCTTTGCTGGGAGCAAGAGATGGATGGGTGACTCCAGAACTTAATGAAATAACATTTTACACATTTTGTCTTTAGCCTTCCGTTTATAATGTTATCATTTGTGTTTTGTTATGTCCTGATACATGTATAGATCTGATATCTTTAGATTAAAGGATCTGTGATGTGCAAGATATTATATTATTAATACCATCTACAATGTGCTTCTCAAAATATAAATGTTGTGATTATGTTTTCAGTTAAAACGATAGGATTTATCTTTTGATTTCGATTGAAAAACAAAATGTACAGATTACTTTCAGATTTATTTTATAGTAATTATGTATAATCATGAGATTACAGGTTTATGTTGGTGTCTCCTCTTCAGTCATTAATGCCCAAACTACTAACACATTGTTCTGAATTTATTTAGAACAGTGTTAAGGTTCATTGCAGGTTTCCCTCTTGGACATGGCAATTGGATGTTCTCTAATCATGAAGATGCTTGGACACACATCCCTAATGAACTAACAGGTTAGCTCCTTTACATTTTTCTGTCATCTGTTTATCACTGAAATTCGAATGTAAGTTTCATCTTTTGACTATCCATACATTTCTGTTTCATAGTATTCTTTTTATATTAGTTTATATTTATAAAGGAAAAACCAAAAATATTTTTTATGTGCTTTCCTTATCCGCTTCCTCGAAGAAAACCATTTTCACATTGAGTTTTTTTGTAAGTTTAAATTAAAACTTGTAGTTTGTATATCATGTACATAAGTGATGAATAAATTTTCCTTTAATAGTTATATTATACATATGTACATATATATACAATGATTAGTAATTAGTTAGTTAGTTCATTTCTTTTATCTGATTCTTTTAGGACTTTTAGATTGGCTAACGGAGCCATTAAAACCGTCAAAATGAGTTATACCAAATGGCTTGGGTTATTTAGACAACCCCAGACTGGACTCGTTCTTCCAGTTGAAGGATGGTCATTTTTTCCCATTAACAGGACCCTTCACTTGTTGGACACACCTACCACACTTAGAGGGGGGGTGAATGAGTGTGGGGCTCTTTTTCCCAAAACTTCCCTTTTGCACAAAAACTCATCAATTAGTATTCAACATTTATTCATTACCCATTGTTGTCATTTATAACCAATTATATGTGAGCACATATCAGCAACATATATCAACAATATATCATCAACAAGTCATCACCACAATGAACACAAAGAACACAAGTTGTATGTACAATTTTTCCTTTTATTATGGACTTCAATCCGGGGGTTTTTCAGCAACAACTGAATAGAGTACAACTCTACAAGAGCACCAGCTCTATATGAAAGACTCAGCTTACATTCTCAGCACCAACTGAG
>JZKD02S1708062.1:581765-614274 GCA_000966675.3 Picea glauca
ATGATGTACAAAATGACTATCAATCTACATGTCTCAATGTGTAGCCCATCCACATGAAAAATGCATGCACCATGATATCCAACAATACCATATGCTTCCAATAATACATCATAAGGTATATCAATCCTTTGACATTAATCAATCACTTGACATCAATCAATGACATCAATCAATCAAACCATTGGCATGAATGACAACGTGATCCAACATCACTATATTGGAAAAAAGTGGTAACAATGCTTTTCATCTAGATCTTCTACCTTATATGCAGATTTACTCAGTTGTGAACGTTGAGAACTTGAAACTTTTTTAACCTCCCATGATCATGGATCAAGACGAGGAAGTTTCAATACCATCAGTTGATCAATTTTCCCCTGAGTACTTGGATGAGATACAAGAATATATCATCCTGGATAGGAGGATGAGGACTTCATGTAGGGGTGATTTTGATTATCTTCAAGTAGGCTTAAAAGGCACACATCCAAGCAAGGCAAAGTGGATCAAGAAGGACAAAGTGAGGGGACTCTTCCCTCACTTACTTGTTGATTGATGAAATCTTTTGGTAGTAAAAAAGCTCTCACTGGGAAGGAATGATCCAAAAAGGTTCGAGAGAAGGATAAGAACAACTCAGAACTCACAGAGGCAAGTCAGAACGCTCAGAATGGCTTTAGCAGACAAAGAAAGATCATGAAGAGTGTGTTGCAAGATTTCTAACAGTGAAAATAGCTCGTCAAATGGAGTTATGATTTGAAATATATTCGCGGTCAAAGTTGTGATCAAACAGGGCAAGTCAACAGGGGCCACATCATCATCTGTACTGTTGATGTTAGCATGAAGTCAACAGTAGACATGGAAGGATAACATATGCATCACTGTTTTTTATGTCAGAATGCCATGTGGATGCAACAGAGGCGACCACGTGTCACCCACCAATGGGATTTTCAAGGTTCCATGTAGACCAGTAGAAAAATGCCATGTGGCACTCCCATGCAACACCACGTGGCACCCCTAGGCGACTCCACATGGAACCACCTAGGAAGCACCATGTTTCATGTACAGATTGATGGGGTGGTGACGTCAGTGATCAGGTGGATCAATCAATGGATGCCATGTGGCTCAATCAGCGGGTGACATGTGGCACCCCCAAAATGCCCAAAGAGGGCCCGTGACCAAAAAATTAAAAAAATATAAACGGATCCCTGCCAAATATGGTGGAGGTCCCATCGCATATAGCACATCTATCAGAGTTAGAGGTCGGTATCCAAACATAGCGAGATTTATAACTGATGGCCCAAAAGGGAGGCCCACGGGTTTGACCCTGGGACCTCCCCCCACATTAATGTTTTAATAATAGCGCCAACAACCAACTTTCCAACGAACCCGTTTATAAATTTGTTCGCCACTTTTTTTATTTAAGCTAGGTTTCATGAAGCTGGAAAAGGGGGAAGCACGGCTGTACGACTACAGGCATGGATTACGAGGCAAAGGATTTTCATTATTTCATGTTGCAGAGGGCACATAAATCAAGACATATTTCTTCTTGGGCCTGGGAATGCCAGAGTCAGATCGAGGCATGGAGACAATCATTTTTGGGTAATTATATGCCACAAATTCAGTGGTGATGTTTGTTTTCTGATTTTAGCATTATTTTTGCAACTTGATTTTAGAATGAGGTATTTTTATGTATTTGACAAATTCTTTTGTTGAGTTAATGAAAGAGCCTACCCATTTGAGATTAGGACCCAGAGACGTATTCCACCAGGGACGAACTCCGTTATCAAGTTTTTTTTGTTTAGATCTGATGCTTATGTATCTTCATTTTTGAGTTTTTCCTTCTTTAACAATGCACTTTAATTTATGCTCATTTAATAAAATTCTTTATAAGTCACAATGAAAATATCTTAGATCAACAATATTGGTTTTCTTCCTGCTTTTCCATGAATTCATGGATGGCCCCAAACTGAAACAACATCCTGAAGTGATCTTTCTATCAGAAGCACTTCCATCCCAATATGAATCGGTATAACCATACAGTTTGAAGTCATGATCTACAGTATAATAGAGACCATAATCCAATGTACCCTTAAGGTATCTCATCACATGTTTTGTAGCTACAAGGTGAACACGTCTAGGCTCTACCAGATACTGACTCAAGGTGTTCACATCAAAGCATATATTTGGCCTACTATTCATCATATACATCAATGAAACAATAATTTTTCTGTATAGAGTAGAATCAACCAACTCTGATGAAGTATCAACCATGAGCTTCAAATTTGTTTCCATGGATGTGTTCATGGATTTACATTCCAACATGTCAAATCTCTTCAATATTTCAACGACATACTTCCCTTGGTTAAGGAAGATATTCTCTAGACTCTCCCAAACTTCAAGACCTAAGAAATAATGCATTGGGCCTAGGTATTTCATCTCAAACTCTGTAACGAACTTCTTCTTACAATTTGTGATGAGATTTTCTTCTCTTGTTAAGAATAAGTCATTCACATACATTAGAAATATAATTGGCTCATCATTCATAATATTGAAGTAAAGGTTAAAATCATCTTTACTCTTGGTAAATCCCAAGCTTGTCAGGAAACTATCAATTCTTACATACCAAGCTCTAGGAGCTTGTTTTATCCCATACAAAGCTTTCTTCAACCTATAGACATGGGTCTTTCTATATTCAACTTCAAACCCTTGTGGTTTTTCTATATACACTTCTTATTCAATAACACCATTTAAGAAGGTTGTTTTCACATCCATATAGTGTAACTTCCACTTCATTTTTGGCTGCAAGAGCTATGATGGTTATGATAGAAGTGTATCTAGCTATAGGAGAAAATGTCTCTTCATAATCAATACCTTCCTTTTGATAAAAGCCACGAGCCACAAATATTTCTTTATGTTTTTCAATACTTTTGTATGATACGTGTTTTATCTTGTATATCCACTTGGAATATGCCACATCTTTGTTCTTTGGTCTAGGAAATACTTCCCATACATCATTATTTATAATGGATTGGTATTGTTTTTTCATGGCATCCACCCATTCTTTCTTCTGAATGGATTCTTCAAAGAAAGTATGTTCCTTTTCTATGAGATCACACATCAAGGCCATATAGTTGGAGAATGGCTTAGGTTTCTTGCTTTGTCTCATGGTTCCTTCTCAGGAACCATACTTTTGTGCATCTTGAATAAGTTCTCTCTCCCAAGTTGGCTTTCTCTTGTGATAGATCGTCATACAGGTAGGTTCTTGATATTCTATCATATCATGATCTTTTAGAATCTCATAATCAAGGTTAACTGTAACTTCCTTCATGGGTTCCGCAACTCTAGGAGCTACAGTTTCTTCTTCATATACTTCTTCAAGATGGAATTCCCTTGATCTCTTGAGTGATGCATATTCATCAAAGTTTACATCTCTTTTGATCTCAATATGATGGTAACCTGGTATGTAAATTTTGAAGGCCTTATAGACGTCACAGTATCCGACAAATATTTGTTTCTTTCCTGAGGGATCCAACTTAGTTCTCTTTTCTTTCAGAATGTGTATAGATACTAGACAACCAAATATTTTGAGATGGCTTACCTCTGGCTTATTTTCGGTGAAAATTTATTTGGGGGTTTTGAATCCAAGTGCACTATGGGATAATCTATTTTTGGCATAAACTATTTTTCTTGTTGATTCAACCCATAAGTGCATTGGAAGATCCTGAAAATCAATCATAGTCTTTACTACTTCCATAATTTTTCTCTTATTTATTTCTATTACATAATTTTCTTGAGGATTGTAGGGAGTGGTGATCTCCCTCTTAATCCCAACATCTCTGCAAAATATTACAAATTCATATGAGGTTTATTCTCCTCCATTATCTGACCTGAGTATCTTGATTTTTTTTTGGAGAGGTTTTCTACCAAGGATTTGAATTCCTTGAACTTTATGAGTACTTAATCTTTTGATTTCAAGAACTAAACCCAAGTATTATGAAAGTAATCATTAATAAATTATACATAGTATACATACCCACTTAGAGAGGTTGATGGCATTAGATCGCATACATATGGGTGGATGAGTTCCAAGATTCCTTCTACTTTGTTGTCTCTCTTTGGGAAAGGATTCTTTATGTTATTTCATTGTGGACATCCATTCCATACACCTTCATGATCAACCTTAAATTATGGTAAAACTGTAACTAACTTGCATACATATGGTAAGGATTTGTAGTTGATGTGAGCTAGTCTTCTATGCCAAAGTTCAGAAGGAATTTCAGTAGAGTGAGTTAAGGCTACATCTGAGTGATCTTTTAACTTTTACAAACCTCCTTCTTCTATTCCAATAACAATTGCATCTTCTATAGTTTTTCCTTTAGGCCACATAAGAACTTCACCATATATGAATGCAACCTTGAAACCTTTATTATCTAGGTATGAGATATAAAGTAAGTTATTTGTCAAACCTGGTACATAGAGTACATCCTTCATTCTCATCGGAGTTCCTGAATCCAGTTTGTAGGTGGATTCTCCCATTCCTTTGATAGGGTATTGATAATCATCTCCATGTGAAACTTTCTAGGGGAAGTCTTTTTCTATAAGGCTAAAAAGAATTTATTTCTGACTTTTCATGTGCTTAGAGGCACCACTATCTATGAGCTAAGCATCCTCTCCAGGTGTCAAAGATCCTGAGAGGGCGAAAAACAAAACATAATCTTTAATTTCTTCTTTAGTCAACTTCTTGGGGGGCTCATCATATTCAGATGCATGGGCATGGTTTCTTTTGTTATTTCTCTTCTTGTATTCTTCCTTTCTAGCAGGAAAGCTCTTAGCAATGTATCCCATCTTATCACAATGATAACATTGATAAGAGGATAATTATTTTCCCTTTCTTTGACCATTATGATATTTCTGGAATCTCTTTGGAGGGTGAGATTATTTATGAAAATTGGTCTCATTTTGGAAATGAGACTTTTCCTTTCCTCCTTTAGCATGAGCATCGAGGTATTTATCTTCATCCCTTAATAGTTCAGCTTCTCGGATGGCCACTCTTGCTTCTTCTTGAACACATTCTTCCCATAGACTATCAAATTGGAGTTTTTCTTTTCTTTCACAGATATTTTGGATGAAGGCATCCCAAGGTCTTGTGATACCATTAAGAGTTGTCATTATGAGTTCATATTCATCTAATTTTTCTCCAATTTCTTCCAATTGTTCCTTGAATTGAGAAACCCTAGAGAAATAGTCTTGAACTGTTTCTCCTTTCTGCATCTTTGTATTCTTGAGTTGGGTTCTCAGATTGATATTTTGATTGATGTTCTTTCCTTCATACACTTTGGTTATGGAATAAAACATATATTTTGGAGTATTCTTAGAAGACACTTGAGGGATCAAGTGGTCTTTAATGGAATCTGCAATTATTCTTTTAGACCTAATCATATCCTTCTTGTACTTATCTTTGGTTTCTTCTTCTTCGGGTTCCAATACATTTTCTTTTATGTATTTTGCAAGGTCATTCTCTTCAAGAATGAGTCCAATTTGTACTTCCAGGAACGAAAATTTTCCACACCTTCTAACTTGTGAACAAGCTTGGTGCTTGCAAACATCTTGACTTGGAGGTAGGAAAATGACAAGAAAAATAAATTTCTTAGAAAATGAATCTCAACTTATGAGGAGATGCACTGGGCTGAGGTGAGTTGGCTAGAGCTGACTGTTTCAGAAAAATCCATGTTTTACCCCTTGAAACTTAACCTGCGCACTTTTGGACTGGTAGTTCTGGTACTAAATCTGGTTTCCTGGTTTCCTGGTTTATGGTACCAATCAAAACTAGGGTTTTCCTTTCTGGAGAATCTAACCACTGAAAAGGTGCACTCAATCTTCCAAAAGATGTGCTAGAGTAGAGCGCACTTCCCTAGATAGTTTTTGGTCAGAAATTCCTCTTCAGTAAAAATCCCTAATTTCCTTGTACAACAACAGTAACATTTTAGATACCCAGTGAAAGGTGCTCTATTCAATCAAGCTCTTATATCATGTTAAGATTAATGTTGTTATTAGGTTATTTTCAATTTTCTCAATGTATTTCCAAAACAACAACATTAATAGGATCACTGAAAGAAACAAAATCACAAGGTACACAACATTTTGTCCTAGGAAACCTTCATCAGGGAGAAAACCCAGCAAAAACTTCCTCAATAATATATTTCCAATACAATTCCAAGACTAAGAACAAAACTCCAAGAATAAACTAGGACTGAGCATGTGCCTCTCTTCTCCTTCTTCCTACAACTGCAACTGCCTTGAAAATATGTGCAGTAGATGAGTGAGTGAGTGAATGAACAAATGAGGTGCCAT
Source organism: Picea glauca (assembly GCA_000966675.3). NCBI lineage: Eukaryota > Viridiplantae > Streptophyta > Pinopsida > Pinales > Pinaceae > Picea > Picea glauca. The sequence continues at coordinate 588,111 of JZKD02S1708062.1, forward strand.
CCTCACTTATAAATACTCATTGAGGAGGCCCTAGGGTTATGTCTCTTCACTTATTAGGGCCGACTTCTTCCAAGAGTGGTTAAAACCACTTTATAAACCCTAGGGGTGACTTTACAAATGCCACTATATAAATATGGTTTGACTAATCCACAAAAGGGGATTTGGCCTTATACAATTCTCGACATGATCAATCCACAAAAGGGGATTTTATATATAAGATAATAACTCAAATATAATTAGAATATTCTTCAAAGCTACAATATTTCAACACTCGGGTCCTCGAACTATCAAGAGTCAAAATGGATTCCAATGAATTAGTTATTGATTATAATCAACAGTTCCTAACTTATTTAAAGAGAATCCCAAGGGCCTCAAAACCTATTGAAGATATCATGATTGAATTTTATACATATGGTTTACCCATGTCCATGGCCATGTATGTGAAAAATTCAAAAAAGGATACTCTAGAAAATGCTTTCCAAGAAGCGCTTATATTTGAGAAAAATTTGTTAAGTTTAAAGGGTATTTCTAACTCAGAACCATCTAAAGTAAAGGTAAATATAAAATCCCTACATCTACATCCGATGAAGATAGAAAAACCTCTTATTCGATGGATATGGAATCTCTTCAAAGAATTATTAAAAATATATCCAACGACTTAGTTGACCTGAAAAGAGGTAATGGGCAGGGATCTTCTAGTCAAAAAAGGTTTTTTAAGTTTCGACCTAAAAAAGATAGTAACACTCCCCCAACCAACAAAGCCTCCTCCTCTCATATGGAAGGCATCAATATGGAAGGTATTGTACAGGCCCTTCAAACATGGGAAATAGAGAATATGGCTAAAAACACTGATGAAGGGAATGTAGGTCAAGAACATCAAGAACAAACCTAGGATTTTGACGAGTCGGTTGAGAAATAGTTAAATGGTTTTTGGGACATATCTTTTGGAGAATATGAAGAAGTACATGTCTTAGAAAAATTCGTAACCACCAGGAGTGTCGGTAATAATATTCCCGATAACACCCCTGATATTCCTAATCATCTTTCTCTCACTACCACTACTCCCAAACAACCTTCTCTTTCAACCAATACTATCCCTAATTCATCCAAGAATACTTCCCCCAATCCCAAAAAAATTGATCAAACAACGAAGTAAAATATTTCACCTACACCCTTGGCCAAATTCAAATATGACTTTTTATAAGATCTAAAGAAAACAAAATCCAACATTTCTTTGTTTGAACTCATGAAAATTCCACAAATCCAAGAAAATTTCATTAGAACGTTGCAAGGTAAGACTTATCCTATCTTTCATGAATCAAACTCGGGAACCAAAAGAGTAATCACAAGCATAACTTTTCCTAATAATAGTATCCCTTCCAAAATCCAGGTGGCAACCAATGCATCCTTAACATGTCAGAGATCTAGGTCCAACACTCCTCCTTTCCTTATCACTTTTGAAATATTCAATAGGAATGTTCATAATTGCATGGTAGACTCAGGAGATTCATCTAATGTCATGCCCCTTAAATTCTATTAGAAGCTTAACATCAAACCTAAACCATATAACATTCAGATTATCCAATTAGATAGAACTAAAGTTAAGGTGGTCGGGGAATTGAAAAAAGTATTTATTAGTATATATGCTAACTCAAAATTTCATCAAACCATAGATATAATAGTAGTGGACATTCCTGATAATTATGGTATGCTCTTAAGTCGAGATTGGTCGGCCATGTTGAACATTTATTTCCCTACCGATTGGTCCCATCTATGGCTCCTTTTCAATGGTAAAATGGACCAAATCAATATTGATAGAGAAAGGTACATGAAACACGTAGTCACTGATTTAAACGATCTGAATGAACCAATGATGTTCAATCATTCCATTCTTGGGAATTATTCATTTGAGACATTTTTTGGGAACTTCACATCCGAACCATCAACTCTCATGGAATCTAACGCTAAATCATAAATCCTTCATTGCACCTAGATTATTGAGTATAGTTATGGTACATTTGATCAAACTAACCATCCCCTAAATGTACGGATCAGCTAGAAAAATTCATTGATTCTACTAACCTTTTGAAAACCAAAATATCTGAAAAAATAAAAAAATACCAGTTGAAATAAGAAAAGGTAATCTTGATATGTGGACATTATTCTTGGAAGGATCAAAATCCTTAGAAGGTGCAGGATCAGGTTATATACTAAAATACCTTAAAGGTACTAAAATTTTAATCACATGCATATTAGAATTTCCTTGCACCAACAACATTGTCGAATATGAGGCCCCGGTACAAGGACTTAGGAAGGCAGTTGACTTGAAAGAAGAAAAAAACAAGATATTTGGTGACTCCGAAATCATCATTAGATAGGTATGAAATACTATTCATTTCCTTTTGAGTCACTTAAAAAATTATCAGTCTAAGGTTTGGGAGCTAATCAAGTCTTTCAATGCTTTCAATATTAACATCATTCCCCGATAGTTAAATTTTGACACTGATTTATTGGAAAATGTCGCGTCCAGATTAATACCCTCAGACAAATTGATGCATGACTCCTTCTCTGTTGAAATTTTGTACAATCCATAAATTCCAAATAATATCATAAGTTGGAGGGTATTTGACGATGACCATCAACTCATCAATTTTATACACCTCAAAGATACCTTCAAGGATTCTATCATAGATTAGGGCCAACACGATATACTGATGAATACCGATAATAATGACAATACTAAAGTAGCCATCTCGTCCAACAATATTCCCAACAGTTTGGTCAAGTTATAAAAACTCTATGACCTTCAAGACAAATTCAAGAAGGTCACAAAATGCAATACCAATAGCTCATACCTATAGTTTGAAATAATAAACCTGGGATCCGATTGTTCTCCTTAGAACGTCAACCTGGGGAAAAATTGTTCTCTTGAATAAAAGTAGGCATACATCAAGTTATTCAAAGAATATAAAGACATTTTCGCCTAGATGTATGAAGACCTCAAGACATATGATACACATATCATACAATATGTCATTCCCATGAAAGCTCATACCAAACCTTTCCAACAAAAGTTGAGGAATATGCACCCCAGTGTTGAACCTTAGGTTAAAGCAGAGCTAAATAAATTGTTGGCGGCTAGAATCATTTTTCTAGTAATATATACGCAGTGAATATCAAACGTAGTACCGGTAAGAAAAAAGAATGGGGATATCTGGCTCTATGTTGATTTCATAAATGTAAAGAAGCCTCTGAAAAAGATAATTACACTATACCTCCCATGGAAAAAATTCTACAATGTGTTTCTGAATCGTAAACGCTCTCCCTATTAGATGTATTCTTAGGGTATAATCAAGTCCTAGTAGCTTGTGAATATCAGCTCAAAACATATTTCAGAACCAAATGGGGAACATATGCCTATAGAAAAATTCCTTTTGGACTGATAAATGTTGGAGCCACATTTCAACGAGCCATGGAAATTACCTTTAGAGGACTCATGGAATGTGTGGTAGTGTACTTAGATGACATGACCATATTCTTAAAGAATAAAGAAGATCTTATATCTCACTTGAATAAGGTATTTAATCAATGCAGGAAATACGACATATCTTTGAACCACAAGAAATCCATTTTTTTTGTGGATGAAGGCAAACTTACGGGTTTCATCGTCTCCAAACATGGTATGAGGATTGAACCTGATAGGACCAAAGAGATAGCTAAGATCCTTCCCACTCACAACAAAAAATCTATGCAGTCATTCGTCGGAAAGATAAATTTCGTCAGACGATTCATACCTAGTTTTGTCGAGATACTAAGACATCTATAAGATAAGATAAAGAAGAATTATCAATTTAGTTGGGGATATAAAGAAAAAGATGCTTTCAAAAAAATCAAAGAAGATATTAATCAAGCTCCGACACTGTTGAGTCCATATTTTGATCGAGATTTCATCCTCTACACATTTTCCTCCCATAATACTTTTGTAGTAGTTTTAACACAAAAGAACTCAGAAGGAGACGTGTTTCTTGTGGATTTTATGAGTTCAGGCCTACAAAGAGTTGAGGTGAATTATCCTAAAGTTGATAAACATGCGTATGTGGTGTTCAAAGTTTTCGAACACTTCCGACCATTCTTACTCAAAACTAAAACTAATATTGTTCCTTACCCAACTGTTAGGAACCTCTTAGTACAAAAAGATCTAGCAGAAAAAAGAGCAAATTGGATTATATCTCTACAAGAATATGACCTGGAGATAAAACCTGTGAAGATTGTTAAAGGGAAAGGGTTATGCAAATTAGTTGCATAATCCCCTTGCGTTGAGTCTCATGAAGATTCTCTCCATCAAGACTCCGAGTTGTTTGAAAAGGAAGTATGTTACATCCCAGTCAGTTCAGTTCCCTGGTTTTACGAAATGAAATATTAGCTGACTCATGGATTGACGCCACATTATCTGTAACCTAAGAAGAAAATGGATATAAGGCTAAAATTTGCCCAATATCAGCTAATACAAGGAATTCTATGCAGAAAAAATTATGATGTCGTCTTCCTTAGGTGCCTGGAGAAAAGGGATGTTGAGAAAGTCTTGTCCGAGACCCATGATGGACCCACAGAAGGAAATTACGTTGGGGATACTAATTCACACAAAATCCTCAAAGCAAGATACTACTAGCCTTCCCTATTTAAATACACTCATGCATACACCAGGAAATTCTAGCAATGTCAAACCTCGGTCGAAAGAGAAAAAAAAAAGATGCTTTCCCCTTACAACTTGTCATCATCAAACATCCCTTCCAATAGTGGGGGTTATACGTTATTGGGGATATCAATCAAAACTCATCACAGTTGCTTAAATACATCTTAATGACCATTGATTACTTCACCATATAGAGCAAGGCGATCCCTTTGAAGATCATCAATGAAAATTACGTGATTTCATTCCTTGAATCACACATCATTACCAGGTTTGGAATTTCGGAATTTTTAGTTTTTGATAATGCCAAGTATTTTTCTTCTCTTAAGATAACTGAATTCTCCCTCGAAATAAATATCAAGGTTAATTACTCAGTGAATTACTATCCACAGGGAAATAGTCTAGCAGAATCCACTAATAAGAATCTCATTAAAATCCTCAAGAAGACTGTCAACGATAATCAAAGAAATTGGCATCTTACTCTTAAGAATGATCTTTGGGATGATAGAGTGACTCCCAAGTCATCCATTGGTAACTCCCCCTTTTTCCTATTTTACAGACAAGAAGCCACAGTACCAACCCATAATTTCCTACCCACTTTGCAATTGGCCCAATTCGTCCAAGACGAAGTCTGTCTGGTAATACAAGAAAGATTAAACATGTTGTTAAAACTTGAAGAAGAAAGAGAAATAGCTAAGATGAACTTAACCCAACACCAAGAAATGGTTAAAAGGTGTTTTGATAGATCAAATGTAGGAAGTAAATATTCCAAGAAGGAGATCTTTTTCTCAAGTGGGACAAAGCTAATGAACTTAAAGGAAAATACTCCAAATTCCAGAAACTATGTCTAGGACCCTATCTAATGCACCAGAAAATAGGCCATGGAACTTTCAGGCTCAAAACACTACATTTAAATGAGGAGGAACTCCCTATCAATGGCCAAATACTGAATAAATACTTCTCCTGATCACCTACGGTGATTTAACCCTGTACATAGTACTTTTTCAGTTGTAGTTTTAGTTTTAGTTTTTCTTTTAAAAAATACGACTGTTTTTTGATGTTTTTCTTCCTTTTTTCTTTTCTTTTATAGTTTACAATAAAACCCTTTATATAGTCTGCTACTCTAAGCCAATCGTCCTTTCATATTAGAAGCCCAGTTTTATTTTTCCCCGTTAACAAATGGTAACATAGAAAAAAGGAACTTGTTCATCTGGACCAAAAGAAAAGCTTCGGACTCCTAAATTATGTACCTTTCGACGGGTTCCATTTGTTATTCACTCTTATGTGACCAATATTAGGTCCCATTGAAGTTCCTTTTCAAGATTCCTGAAATATCCTAAATTCAGTGTCTTCCACATAAATCCAGTTTTTCTTCCCATTACTCCCCAATTTTAAAATGCATTAGTGTTTGTAATTGTAAGACCCACTAAAGAAAATTGTCGATTGAGACTAGAAAATCAAAATGACTCTCGTATCACCTTGCCTCCTATTTACCACCACCTATATTGCAATCACAATATCTAAAATTAATATATAAACGGTGGGATTCATAAGAATAATCATAAGGAAGTTGAAAATGTTATTGCAAAGAGTGTGAAGTACAAGTAGGGAAGATTATTTGCAATTTGTTGATCTGAAAGACAACCAATATTGGTGATAGGGGGATTATAAGAATATAAACTTCCTAATGTGTTAACTTAAGACTTGAAGTAGATGGATCATATTCTTCTTTATCTCTTTTCATTTTTATCTAGAATTTATATGCTTTCTCATTTTCAACAATCCATTTTGTAGCTTATTCTAATTCAACAAGATTTTCTTTGTGAATTCTAAACCTAATTTCATATTCATCAATAACATTATGTTCTCTAGTATATAATTTCAATTCTCCAAAACACATCATAATAAATTTTGGTTCTTATGTGTTTTGTTTCCAAGAATGAACTTCTTCTAGAAAATCATCATAATCATTTATGATTTCATTGATTTTCTCTAAATATTTTTAATCCATACCTATAATAGGCTTATTCAATCTATCACTTCTTATTACTTTTTAAACCAGAGAATTTTGTTTTTCAAAAGGATTTAATCCTTCTAGATAATATTTAGGCTTAATTTTTTTCTCTTCTTCTAGAGTGAGCAGATCTTTTAGATCATAGGCTACTTCTATGATTATGGAATATTGCTTCTGAAGACTATAAATATTTTGTATCAAACCATTTACTTTATCTTATATACCTTCAGCTATTGACATATGTAAATGAAAATATGAAAAAAGATACATAATTGACACAACATATCTTGCAACATTATCAAGATTTGTTTCTTCAAAAGGTTTTGGATCTTTGGGAATTTTGTAGTGAATAAAATATAGGTTAGAAACTATTGATCCTCTATATAATTCAATGTGTGATTTGATGGATTCAAACATCTGTCAGGAATCTTATTGTTTGATGAGTCCAAATTTTCTATAGGAAAAGAAGGCCTAAGCATCTTACAATATTTGATTGGGTCATCTAAACTATCTCAAAAATATATGCAATATTTCCACTAGTATGTTTTCCTATAAGTGTACTACAGCTAGATTTAGACATAGAAGCACAATTTTGTGACACGGATCTAACAATTAGTTTCTTTTATTTCATTTCTCTATGTTTTCTTTCCTTTTGGTAGTAATTGAAGTCTTTATATGCACCAAGATTAGTATGATGTTACTTTTCTTATTCTACTGGATTAATACTTAAAAATTGTTTTCCATCATGCATTTTAGGGAGTAATATTCTTGGTCTAGAAGATTCATGAAACCAGTTAGCTATAGAGACATGGTTGTTTTTCCACTCACTTGGAATATATATTTCTGTGAATTCAACAACAATACCTGCCCAGTGATACCTAGACCTATCACCGAGATTTCATTGCAGGATCTCTTAGCGAGAGAATCATGGAGGGGTGGCATTGTTAAAGTGAAAAATTGTTGGAATTGTTGTCATCGATRTCAAAGGATTAATGATGTCATTAATATCATATCACAACATTACAATACACACAAAATTTCCAAGATTCATTTATATATATAGGTATACAAGTATATTAAAAAAGGGGTGCATGTGAAAAAGTAAAAAGTGAAATAGTGGTTTCAAACCYATGGGTTTGGRGTATTTCCCATGGTATTGGGAATTGATTATTTAATTAATAGATATTTCTCTTCATGAAGGGTTATGAAAAATTATAAAAAGAGAAATCATTGAGAGAAAGTGTGCGTGTGAAAAGTGGATTAGCAAAGATTGAATTGTGAAATTAGTTTCAGTTCATCTTGGCATTTTCATGATAAATTGTATGGAGGATGTTTTAGACCCTAATATTTTGTAGAGATAGAGGATATATATTGGTGTACATGTGGTAAAAATTTCAAATTATTTTTCTCTAAAATTTCATATATATGGTCTATGGAAGTTAGGGTTCTTGAATGCTTTTGAAATCAATTTCAAAGAGGTTAGCTTGGATCTTTCACTATAACTTATTTTCTCATATACTTCAGACCCTGATATTTTCAGAGATAGAGGAGAGATGTTGGTGTACATGTGGTAAAAATATATATACTATTTAGCTACACTTTAGGATATATTCCATGTTGAATTTAGAGTTTTTGAATTCTCCTGAAATCCATTTCAAACATGTCATCTTGTCACTTTCGCTATAACTTATTTTATGGGATGTTTCAGACCTTGATATTTGGCAGAGACATAGAAGAGATATTGGTTTAAATGTGGTAAATATTTCATATGTTGGTTCAGTATAATTTCATAAATATTTCCTATGGAATTTAGGGTTCCTGAATGCTCCTAAAAACAGTTTCAATTAAGTCAACTTGGCACTTTTGATATAACTTATTTTATGAGATGTTTTAGACCCTAATATTTTTTATATATAGAGGAAATATATTGGTGTACACGGGTTATGTTTTTTCATTGTACTTTTTGAGATATTTTCTGTGGAAGTTAGGGTTTCTTAATTGTTCTGAGACCAATATCAAATAGACTGATTTGGAATTTTCACTATAACTTATTTCCGAAACTCTTTACAATGTGAAAATTTAAAAGAATAGAGGAGACATATGGAAGTAAATCATGTAAAAATTTCAGAATTAGATTTGCAAAACTGGATATGTGGCATGATGTACAAGTTTGTTCTTGGAAAGAAGCCCAAAACAACAAGATTTGGGAATTTTTCCATTTGGAAATTCAAGTTTTGGTCGGACCTGGTAAAGGAAAAAGTAGCAAGAAGACCTGGTGAAGGAAGAATCATTGAGTAGACCCAGTAAAGGAAGAAGCAACGAGCATACCCGATGAAGGAATAAATAGAAAGAAAATTTAGTGAAGGATGGTGCAGCTCAAATATTGGTGTCACTTTCTAAGTTGGTGCTTGGCGGCGGGGATTGGTGTCACTAGTATATTGGTGTATACAAATATCTATAATATATTGTTAAGTTAGTTCTTATTGGTGGGGATCAGTGTCTCCAAAGATTTGAAACATATTGGTGTCTCTTGCTAAGCTGGTGCTTAACGGTGGGGATTGGTGTGTACGAATATCTATAAGAGTAGGTTGGTGCCTACCAAAATTTTTTCCAGTGGGTATTGGTGTCTCTAGAAGGATGGTTCCTAAAAATATTTGTAACAGTAGGTTGGTTCCTACAAACAATTATAACGAGAATATTTGGGGTTTTCTCCCGAATGGGTTTCCATGTAAATATTTTGTTTCATGTTATGAAGTTAATATATCTCATTTGTGATTTCTTTATTACGGTTGATGATCATTTGAAAAGGTAAAATATTGTCTTACATTGATTCTCCCCCTCCCCCCTCTTCTCAGTATTAGTGTGTTCTCAACACAGATATGAGGACAATCATATTTAGCAATTGGGCTATGTGGATTGTTTTGACATGTCAAAGCCATTACATTGTATATATTATTATAATAGAGTATGAATATGATGATCAATTAGAGAATTACGTGATTTCGTTCCTTGAATCACACATCATTACCAAGTTTGGAATTCCAGAATTTTTAGTTTTTGATAATGCCAAGTATTTTTCTTGTCTTAAGCTAATTGAATTCTTCCTCGAAATAAATATCAAGGTTAATTACTCAGTGAATTACTATCCACAAGGAAACAGTCTAGCAGAATCCACTAATAAGAATCTTATTAAAATCCTCAAGAAGACTGTCAACAATAATCAAAGAAATTGGCATCTTACTCTTAAGAATTCTCTTTGGGATGATAGAGTGATTCCCAAGTCATCCATTGGTAACTCCGCCTTTTTCCTATTTTATGGACAATAAGCCATAGTACCAACCCATACTTTCCTACCCACTTTGCAATTGGCCTAATTCATCCAAGAGGAACCATGTCTGGTAATGCAAGAAATATTAAACAAGTTGTTAAAACTTGAAGAAGAAAGAGAAATAGCTAAGATGAACTTAAACCAACACCAAGAAATGGTTAAAAGTTGTTTCGATAGATCAAATGTAGGAAGAAAAGATTTCCAAGAAAGATATCTTTTTCTCAAGTGGGACAAAGCTAATGAACTTAAAGGAAAATACTCCAAATTCCAGAAACTATGTCTAGGACCCTATCTAATCCACCAGAAAATAGGCCATGGGACTTTTAGGCTCAAAACACTACATTGAAATGAGGAGGAACTCCCTATCAATGGACAAATACTGAATAAATACTTCTCCTGATCACATATGGTGATTTAGCCCTGTACATAGTACTTTTCAGTTGTAGTTTTTCTTTTAAAAAATACGACTGTTTTTTTATGTTTTTCCTTCCTTTTTCTTTGTTTTTATAGTTTACAATAAAACCCTTGCTATTGTCTGCTACTCTGAGCCAATCGTCCTTTCATATTAGAAACCCAGTTTTATTTTTCCCCGTTAACAAATGGTAACATAGAAAAAAGGAACTTGTTCATCTGTACCATAAGAAAAGCTTCAGACCCCTAAATTTTGTACCTTTCGACGAGTTCCATTTGTTATTCACTCTTATGTGACCACTGTCATGTCCCATTGATGTTCCTTTTCAATATTCCTGAAATATCCTAAATTCAGTGTCTTCCACATAAATCAAGTTTTTCTTCCCATTACTCCCCAATTTTAAAATGCATCAATGTTTGTAATTGTAAGACCCACTAAAGACAATTGTTGACCGAGACTAGATTTGAAAGATTTGAAAGATATTGGTGTCTCTTGCTAAGTTGGTGCTTAGCGGTGGGGATTGGTGTGTACGAATATCTATAAGAGTAGGTTGGTGCCTACCAAAAATTTTACCAGTGGGTATTGGTGTCTCTAGTAGGATGGTTCCTAAAAATATTTGTAACAATAGGTTGGTTCCTACAAACAATTATAAGGAGAATATTTGGGGTTTTCTCCCGAATGGGTTTCCATGTAAATATTTTGTTTCATGTTATGAAGTTAATACATCTCATATGTAATTTCTTTATTATGGTTGATGATCATTTGAAAAGGTAAAATATTGTCTTACATTGATTCTCCCCCTCCCCCCTCTTCTCAGTATTAGTGTGTGCTCAACACAGATATGAGGACAATCATATTTAGCAATTGGGCTATGTGGATTGTTTTGACATGTCAAATCCATTACATTGTATATATGATTATAATAGAGTATGAATATGATGATCAATTAGAGAATTGCGTGATTTTGTTCCTTGAATCACACATCATTACCAGGTTTGGAATTCCAGAATTTTTAGTTTTTGATAATGCCAAGTATTTTTCTTGTCTTAAGCTAATTGAATTCTTCCTGGAAATAAATATCAAGGTTAATTACTCAGTGAATTACTATCCACAGGGAAACAGTCTAGCATAATCCACTAATAAGAATCTCATTAAAATCCTCAAGAAGACTGTCAACAATAATCAAAGAAATTGGCATCTTACTCTTAAGAATTCTCTTTGGGATGATAGAGTGACTCCCAAGTCATCCATTGGTAACTCCGCCTTTTTCCTATTTTATGGACAAGAAGCCATAGTACCAACCCATACTTTCCTACCCACTTTGCAATTGGCCCAATTCGTCCAAGAGGAACCCTGTCTGGTAATGCAAGAAAGATTAAACATGTTGTTAAAACTTGAAGAAGAAAGAGAAATAGCTAAGATGAACTTAAACCAACACCAAGAAATGGTTAAAAGTTGTTTCGATAGATCAAATGTAGGAAGAAAAGATTTCCAAGAAGGATATCTTTTTCTCAAGTGGGACAAAGCTAATGAACTTAAAGGAAAATACTCCAAATTCCGAAAACTATGTCTAGGACCCTATCTAATCCACCAGAAAATAGGCCATGGGACTTTCAGGCTCAAAACACTACATTGAAATGAGGAGGAACTCCCTATCAATGGACAAATACTGAATAAATGCTTCTCCTAATCACATATGGTGATTTAGCCCTGTACATAGTACTTTTCAGTTGTAGTTTTTCTTTTAAAAAATACGATTGTTTTTTTATGTTTTTCCTTCCTTTTTTCTTTGCTTTTATAGTTCACAATAAAACCCTTTCTATTGTCTTCTACTCTGAGCCAATCGTCCTTTCATATTAGAAACCCAGTTTTATTTTTCCCCGTTAACAAATGGTAACATAGAAAAAAGGAACTTGTTCATCTGTACCATAAGAAAAGCTTCAGACCCATAAATTTTGTACCTTTCGATGAGTTCCATTTGTTATTCAGTCTTATGTGACCACTGTCATGTCCCATTGATGTTCCTTTTCAATCTTCCTGAAATATCCTAAATTCACTGTCTTCCACATAAATCAAGTTTTTCTTCCCATTACTCCCCAATTTTAAAATGCATCAATGTTTGTAATTGTAAGACCCACTAAAGACAATTGTCGACTGAGACTAGAAAATAAAAATGACTCTCGTATCACCCTGTTTCCTATTTACCACCACCTATATTGCAATCACAATATCTAAACTTAATATAAAAAAGGTGGATTCATAAGAATAATCATAAGGAAATTGAAAACGTTATTGTAAAGCGTGGGAAGTACAAGTAAACTCATCGGGGCTATGGACACTTGCTGCTAGTGGGGTCATGCTTGTATGAAACTGAGGCATCTTCATCGAGGTTATGGACACTTGCTAGAAGTGAAGAAATGACGATAAAGAGAGGTAAAGAAAACACTTCAGTCTACGGTAGTCGACTTAATTTTCTACAATGGTGTCACTCTCACAACTTCACTGTAAATTATGAAAATTCCCCAAAAAATGATCACTCACATTATCTGGAAGATCATTGATGACAGGTTCTTCTTTAAGGATTGCATAAAGACCATTAAATATGGGGTCCATTAATTGAATACAGAAAAGGTACATGTTTCTTCTATCTCATTGAATACGCTTTCTCTTTTTGGAAATCAGAGATAATTGGTTTGCTCTAGCAAGTCGACATTTGTTGTGGGTGCATCCCACAATAACACCCCATATTTTTAAATTCTATGGGGCCCCTAAAATTATTTTCTTATTTTTTTTTATTTTTGCGCCTATAATTTTCCCTACAAGACTGGTATCCTTACTTCTCTAAGAAAACCATAGCTTTAACCAACTGTGTTTCAGGATCACGTTCGTGGGAATCCCTTTTTAAAGCGTTATTTCAAATTTTGATCTTCACGCTCCGATCACCCTAGCTCTTACCCTTCTTTCTTGCACAGAGCCCCAAAGTTCACCCTGACCTATCGAACGACCACTTACCCAAGTGGCATCCCAAGATTGGACTCTTGAATGTATTGATTTATTCCATTCTTAAATTAGTTGTCTTTATTTCTTGTAGAATATAGAAGTGTTTCTAAGGTATCGAAGGAATATTACCTTCAATACCATCCTCGTTGGGACTCCTTTTAAACATCATCTCATCACACTCTAAAAAGAAAACTATGATTCCTCTTTGACCCTTCTCACACATGTCCCACATGCTCTCTTAAGCCGAAAGAATATTTTTCGATATCTTTATCATCGGAGCTAAAACCTTCTATATCTTTCAAAACCCCCAGTGTCAACTGTTGAAATCCTATAAAACACATAGTTTAGTGTGTCTTTCTAAGCAATGAGTATTCGATCGATACCTTCCCCTCTAATTTTAATTCCACACTCATTATGATTTACCCCGACAGGTCCCACTTCTGTCTATATTACCATTCATTGGTTGATGCGCCATGCCCTCACATTGGACCATGTGTTAGGGAATATACCTTTGATACATTTTCGTTTGGAATTAGAAAAAACTATGATATTTCATACTCCGAAAGCTTGACCCCGATAATGGTCTTATTCGAGGATGCGGTTTATCGCTTCCCCCAATGTTTTAATCAATGCACATAACCTACTTAATAAGCTTTGATTATGGAAATGACGCGCATTAACGAGAAAAGTTAATATCAGATTTTGAAATATCCTCGCACACACCTAAGTTATGGCATACCCGTGCTAATTGAATGTGCATTACGAGTTATAAAAAAACCCTTTCAGGACACATTTTCATCGTAATCTTTAAAAACTCAGTCTGCAAAGTTTGATTTCCGTCTAGGCTACCTCACTCACTAAGATTGTTGTCTCTGTTACTGCAAATTCTTGCTTACCGATAACCTTTTGTTTTCTATCATTTAACCAATTTTTCATTATTACAACTAATATATTATATTAAGATAATATTATATTTCTTTTAACCTGTTATTGTAGGTTAATCTAGTTATTCATCAAGGTGAGCCAAAATCCTGAAATACTTGGAGTTATGTTTACTTCCAAGGTCCCGCGGGCCTCAAATCATCGTCCCGACTGGCCGAAACTCTGGTGATGGACACGATTCCTCATACTAGTGAGGACCACTACCCCATCTTTGAGGATATCTACAATATTTTCGGATCCGCGGAGTTTCCTGAAGACAACGAAGTCTTAGAGGTGTACCATAATATCCTAAAAAGAGGAATTCATTGGGTAGCTTCCATACCAAAACTATTCCCATATAACGCGGGAGGATAGTGTTGCCTCAAAACATATGACACTTCCATAGCTCTCATCATTAGAAAAAAAGGAGCGTGAGTAGCTTCTCTATGACCAGAGGATATTAGCTTTAGGTATCTCCTTCCCACTCTTACTTTCTCGTTGATTGAATCTTTCCTAAAAGGGTTCTCCCACACAAGAAAAAAACCAGAAAAATAGATGAAACTTTGGTGGGAGGATGAGACTCTTAAACAAGCAAATAAATTGGTCCCCACCCACATGCTTAAAACCCCTTACAAGATATTTCCTGCCATGCTCTACCGATTATATGTAGAAGAGAAGAGTACTCACTTCCAAATTCACTAGCTTCCATTAGCACACATCGTCCTTAAGACAAGACAGATATTTAACTGGGCAGATATCATGGCCTTTAACATTTTCCTACATGCTAAAAATATCCCAAGTATGAAGAATCCATGTTTTTATATGTCTGGTTATATGATAGACACCATTTGTTCATCAATTCATTTTCCCGAATTGGGATGGAATTGGAATCGAAGTCTGCCCCGCGTTCATGTGTATTGCTCCCAATTATGGAGCATAAATTTCAAACAAAATTTTTATGAGATTTGCAATTGAATCTTTGCACCTCTGCATTTAGTCCTTTTCAGCTTCCCCAGACACAGGATAATCTTAGAGGCTAGAAATGGGATGAAAGGAGTGGCTGATTGGTTTTTCTACAAGTATTATTCATTCATCAGGGTTTATGGGACCATCGGGGCCCCATATCTCTTTCCTTATTTCATCCCAAACTGACTGCTAATGAGAGAAATAACATATCAAACAATGGGTTCCGGGGTCACCCCATTGTTGCAAACCAACAGTAAAAGAATGTGGCCAATATTCCCTCTCCATATTGGAAGTTTTTCCATCTCCAACGCTCAACACACGAGTAAGGAATTTGAGACCTTATAGGAGTTAATCCTATCCTTGGGTGAACCCAAAGGCCACAATGCTCATGAATTGGCTATCAGTCACGTCAGGTCTGTCGGACTCACTCATCCCAATATTTGCATTGTGGATTTTGAGGAGGATAATTTTAAAGGAGTACTCTCGTATGATGAGGTCCTACACCATATACCCCATGACAGTGCAAAGTGATAACTTGATCTTGAACAGGAAGAGTTCAAGATGAAAAATTTGGCCCAATTCTGGAAGTTGCGTCAGCAAGAGAAACATACCAACAGTGCCAAAGAATAGGAGAAGACCATAAATGAAGAACAACTTGAGAATAAAAGGCTAGAGGTAGAGAAACACTTTCAGAGAAGACAAGTTGAGGAAAGGATTAGAATAGAACATGAACACATGACACATCATGCCACTCTGCAAAATAAAAAAGAAGAAGAAGATAAAAATTTAGAGGAGGACGAGGAGGGAAAGAGATTGGCCGAAGAATTTGAAGCAAAGAGGAAATATGATGATCTTTCGAAAAAAACCCTAAACCAAAACCCAAGAACCCCATCAAAGACCACCCTAGGCATCGTGAGTATACCCCCATAAGCTCCATACCAAGGGATTCCTCCCTTTCTTCTTAGGCTCTAAATTTCTAAGGATCTATAGTCACCATTGGAGACTAATATTTCGATAACAAAACTAGAAATATCAAGAAGGGATCTTCGAAAAGAAAAAGTGGAGAGGACTCCAAATCAAAGTTGCATGCAGGAAGGATTTTGGAATGAAAGGTCGGCCCTGATCTTGAGGAGAATGCAGTTCAAGCTACTTCATCGCTCAACGCTTTCACAGGATTAAATTCCTCCTTTCTTTTGGAGGTAACTAATTCCTTGAACACTACCAGGACCCGGGTAATGAAGCTCAAAATAGAGTTGAGGGACGTAAGAGACCAATTCGACATAGATGTCTAGGAAGTTGTCAGCATAGTTGAAAGCCTAAACTTAGGTATGATAAGTGGTTCCCTACAAAAACAAAGAGACAACATGAATGAAGAGTTTGAAAAGAGGATGAAAATCCTACGGGACACCCACGGGGAGGATTTGGAAGTAGAAACACATAAACTTAGTGTCTCTCAAGAAAAGACTAGATCCTCAATAGGTACCATGGAATCCATCAAATCTCAAGCATTGGTTGTCAGTGAAGAACTAGATAAGGTAAAGAACAAGATCCTTGGGCTATTGGTCGAAATACGAGTAGAGCGGCAAGAAAAATTAAATCTGTAGAGTACTCTGATTGAGACTCAATGAAGTTATCGGGAAGCTAGTGAGGCTTTTGAGGAGATGGTAAAATGGAAAGACATGTTGCAACCTACACCTACTTCCCTGCCAGTTTACTCGAAAAGAGAAAGACTCAGGTATCGAATGGTGTTTGAAACCATAAAACCTCTCTTCAGTAGTGTCGATTCCACCCAAGGGGTGGTTGTTGACACATGTGCACATCTGTGGAAAAATGCTAATGATATCGTATCAGAGGAAAGGATACAACCACTACAATATATAGATGAAACAACTTCTATCAACACCAGGGTGGTTGAGGTGGAATATTTAAAGAAGGTCAGTCGATCAAGGATTCAGTAATTGATGTTTTTTTATGAAAAATCAATTAAAGAACATTTTTTGTTTCCTACACGGATTACCTAGAAGATTTGATCCTTTGTAAATGCCACGGTTGAGAGGTTACATCAAGAAATGGCTGCAAAAGTTTGTAACGAGGAATTAGTCTTAAAGAGATTACAATTGAGCAAGATTGAGAGAATTTTTAATGAATACTCCACTTGGAAGGAACACCAAGACCAACAACAAGAGTAGACCATGTCATGATTGTTAAATTTTTTTCATTTCTATTGAGATGTTGGTTTCTCTTAATATCGTAATACTTGTTGGAAAATGAAGAGTCCTTTTTGTGAAACGACTCAAATTTCTATAATAATCATGAAAAATGATTGTAAATAGAGGGCCCTCACTATATAAAGGGAAATCTTCCCATTTGAAAGGGCATTTGGTCTTTGAAACTAGTAGGACAGTATTGTTATTGAAGGTTCTTTTTTGAAAGCCAAGAGACATTATGAATCTGAATATTATGGTATCGTTATGCATGAATGAGATTATTTTGTTTATGAATTTCTCTTTTTGTAGCCCATGAGTGTTAGTCGATGAATTACTTCAAAAATAATATTTGCATTTTACATCATGATTTCTCGGGATGAGTACAACAATAGTGTAATCGTGTTAAGTTTCTCAATTCTTTGGTTCTAACAGATTATGCTATCAAATATTTGTATAACTTGTGTTCTAAACTTATTCTAATCAAGTAATAAACATCTTTCACTGTATTAATTTATTCTTTTATTTTTCTCCTAATCATGATAGGTTAGATTAAATAACATTAGTTTTAAACTACATCTTAGATTACTAGTCATACCTCTTAGTTTAATATCAGTAAGTTGTACTTTTTCCTTTTACTCATAAATTTTTTTTAATTCATCTGAGAACCTTTGGTTCTCATATTGATATTTTAGTTAACTTACTTTTTCCTTTTCCTCATAATTTTTTCTTAATTCATCTGAGAACCTTTGGTTCTCATATTGATATTTTAGTTAATATTTAGTTATCTTTTTGTTAGTATTTTAGTTATTTGGTAACTAAGCCAAAATCTAGTCAGAAGCGTTGTCCCAAACGAGAGTGGGTCTAGTTGGGACTTGTCACCGGGCATTTTCCCTCGATTGATTGAACGGGTTTGTTTGACCCGTCAACAAAATACTTTCCCATGTCTATTGTTTTGTCTGTATTGTTTTAGCTTCATCTTCTTCTAAGATTGAAAAAATATCTCCTTCATTTTCTAATATTCTGTGTAGATGAATTTTCTATTCACCTTTCTCTACCATCAGACTTTGTATTAGTACTTCCTTTTGTCTGCTACTTATTTTAAGTTCTCAAATTTTTCTTCTAATGTATGGTCAAATGTAAATTATATAAGGAGACAGTTCATTTCTCTTGTAGTATTGACGAGATTTGTGTTTTCTTTTGTATGATGATTGAGATATCACCAAGTTTTCATTTTAGAAAGTATCAATATGAGATTAGAGAGAAGTAATTTGAGAAGACATATAATCTTGTTGTCTAAAATGGAAAGGAGAGGTACATTATTTCTCAAGTTTGAGGGACTCAAGCTTCTATATAATATCATGTTTAGAATATAGAGGTATAAAAAAATTTATAGAAAGAAATTCAATCTTAGAAATTAATTTTAGTAACTCGAGTTCATCGGTTAAAGAGGAAAGGGATGAACAAGAAGACTTAGATTTCATAGAAGCAGGAGAATCATACTTTACTTCTAAAATATCATAATTTGAAGATAAGGGTCAAATATGAGATCCCATTTTTCAGGTTTGATAAGCTTTAAAAACATGAGATGACTTCTTTTATCTAGAAAATTTTCCTTTCTTTGGATAATTTGAAGCCCAATGTCCTTTACTCTTATAGATGAAACAATGAAAAGCATTCTTTGGAGTAGATATCTTTTTCAAATAGAAAGATTTTATTTTCATAGTAGGATAAAATTTCCTAATAGATTTTTCACAATTGCAATAATCTTTCTTTTTCTTTTTCGTATTCTTTGTTTCCTTCTTTCCACAACAAAAGGAGTAGGTTTCATGGAATCGAGTGTGTTTTTTTTATAAACACTTATTGTTTCTTTATCATTCTTGAATCCTTTGTTTGGAGACATTGTTGTTGAATAATTTTCTTAATGATCTCATGCAAAGAGGCCAAATACTAAATTTCTATAGAAATATTTTGATATTTCAAATAACTTTGTACACGATGTAGCAAATTCTTTGCCAAATACTAAATTTCTATAAAAATATTTTGATATTTCAAATAACTTTGTACACGATGTAGCAAAGAACAAGGCATTGTAACTAGATAGTAATGCAAATATGCAACATTTCCAAAATCAATAGTTTTATACAAAATATTATGTGTGTCACACTTGAACTAATCTAGTATTCTAAGATCACGCACTCTTTGATATAAAAATAAAGTTGAAAAAGGATTAGTATCTAAGGGAGCCATTCCGTAAAACTCTCTTGCAACAACTTCGTATAATACAACAAGATGATTTTGGCTATGCAAAATTTTCACTAAATTATCATGTTTCATTCCAAGCCACCAATGTTTGAGAATACCTTAGAATACCCATATTATTATATAAAAAAGTTCCTACCAAATCACTTTATTTTTATGAATCCCTTTCTAAACATTACTTCATCCTTCCCAGTAGGAAAGATTATTATTTACAATTTGTTGATTTGCAAGACAACCAATATTGATGATAGGGGATTATAAGAATATAAATTTCCTAATGTGTTAAATTAAGACTTGAAGTAGATGGATCATATTCTTCTTTATCTCTTTGATTTGCATCTAGAATTTATATGCTTTCTTATTTTCAACAATCCATTTTGTAGCTTATTCTAATTCAACCAGATTTTCTTTGTGAATTCTAAACCTAATTTCATATTCATCAATAACATTATGTTCTCTAGTATATCTTTTTATTTCTCCATAAAAACATCATAATAAATTTTCATTCTTATGTGTTTTGTTTTCAAGAATGAACTTCTTCTAGAAAATCATCATAATCATTTATGATTTCATTGATTTTCTCTAAATATTTTTAATCCAAACCTATAATAGGTTTATTCAATCTATCACTTCTTATTACTTTTTAAACCAGAAAATTTTGTTTTTCAAAAAGATTTAATCCTTCTAGATAATATTTAGGCTTAAAGTTTTTCTCTTCATCTAGAGTGAGCAGATCTTTTAGATCAAAGGCTACTTCTATGATTATGGAATATTGCTTCTGACGACTATGAATATTTTGTATCAAACCATTTACTTTATCTTCTATACCTTCAGCTATTGACATATCTAAATGAAAATATGAAAAAAGATACATAATTGACACAACATATCTTGCAACATTATCAAGATTTGGAATCACGCAGATGGTTTGAAAATTTCCAAAAATTGACCATCTAATTTCTTGAGAAGGTTTTGGATCTTTGGGATTTTTGTAGTGAATAAAATATAAGTTAGAAACCATTGTTCCTCTATATAATTCAATGTGTGATTTGATGGATTCAAGCATCTGTCAGGAATCTTCTTGTTTGATGAGTCTAAATTTTCTATAGGAAAAGAAGGCCTAAGCATCTTACAATATTTGATTGGGTCATCTAAACTATCTAAAAAATATATGCAATATTTACACTTGTATGTTTTCCTATATGTCTACTATAGCTAGATTTAGAAGTAGAAGCACAATTTTGTGACATGGATCTAATAATTCTTTTCTTTTATTTCATTTCTTTATGTTTTCTTTCTTTTTGGTAAGGGAAGTCTTTATGTGTTATCACTCTGTAATTTCTCAGGCTGAGGGAGAAATTGACAGAGGTAACTGTTTCAACCGCTTAGAGTCTTAGATCTAGCCCTCCAAGACTCAGAGAAGGCTCTCTCTGTACGATTTAGCTTGGTTTGAAAAATGATATTAGGCTAGTTATGAGAGATCAGGGTTTTTGGTTTTGAAATGGTTGGGTTGGGATAACAAGGAGGGCCGTTGGGCAAATGGGATCTGTGCTTAAATATATGACTCACTCTCAGATCTAGACAAATCTTCTAGACAAATCTCCTACACAGGGAAAAATAGTGGAAATGTTGGATTGAATTAAGTTTTAATGGTGTCGAATGAGAAAGAAATAAAGGAGAAAAAAGCCAAGCAAAGGAGCAATTAAGAATTCCTAAACTGAGCTTTTAAAAGAGAAACATAAAGATTATCAAGAACAGATGCAGAGTATTTCTCCATTCTGCTCTATTAATTCTCCTTTGACAATAAAAATTTGAAAACAAATGAAATGATAACTGGAAAAACACTTAACAGAGAAAAAAAACGCCACCAACACCTCGACACAAGAATCATGTCAACAGCTTGCCTATTACTAATCGACCATTTAAAGATTACAGAAAAACCTTCTAGAATAGCAAGGCCCATAGTCCAGCAAAAGAATCAACTTCCTTCCAGGTCTAACCCCCCTATTACAACAGCGCTGCCTTTTATAATGAAAACAATCCCTCTACTCATTTATTCGCTGGCAAATAAATTCTAACAGAATCAAAACAAAGAATACCAACAATAATAAAGTTGTTAAAACTTGGATTGCTGGAGATTTGTTGGAGTCAAATCTTCTTAGACTGGGAATGCTTGAAACTGTCATCTTCCACTTGTAAATTTGGATATCTTTCGACTATCGTTTGTCTCCCAACTACCGCCTTGAAATCTGGAAAATTGATTTTTGCCACATATTCTGGAGATGATATTTTACTTTCTGGCTTTGCTTCTGTAAATGCTCAACCGTAATTTGAATGCCCGGATATGTTACCTAAAATCTTGCAATAGTAAACGCTCAGAATATCTCTAGGGAGTACATAAAAGAGTCATATCTGCCAAGAGACAGACCAAAAAATTGTACGGTTTCCTTCAAAACTGAATGTAATGCCTCCTCATGAACGTTGCCTTTGACATTGTTGGGGAAAGTGAAGGCATTCCAATCTCCTCCAAAATAGTTGCAGCAGAAAATGTAATTTTCGATTTAAAATATTCCTCGGGAAACTGTATTGATATTCAGAAGTTTGGATGCTTGATGTTGGACTGGGTTCTTTGCGCGGTGAGGAATATCCCACATCGACCAACATACAAATAAAAATAGCTATCCACATTATCAAGCGCATCAACGATGCTCTCGATGCATATTGCACATGTTGGGACCCTCGTGGCTTCTGCTTTAGCTTTGTGTAGCTTGACTCGTAATGTGTTGCGTGTTGATGACAGGTGTTGGATGTTCGGTTGGTATTTCAATGGTAACTGTAATGATATACATTCCAACTCCTAATACATGGACTCTGTACATTACATAAAACTTGTACATAACTCAACGTTTTAACACCTCAGTATGTCGGTTAAATCTGAGCTTCGGGCCGATTGACCTTTGAGTGGGCGCATTTCTACTGTCTTATTCATCTGCAACTCAACGTTTTAACACCTCAGTATGTCGGTTAAATCTGAGCTTCGGGCATCTAGTGGCAAGTGTAAAACCTTTGTTGGCAACGACACAATGGTATTGGACACCTGCGAGCTATTTCCCTCAACTATCTGGTCACACCTGGGCGATTCCTTTGACACCTACATGTTTCCTTAGGCACCTGGCGTTAGGGTTTTAAATCTGCATTTTTATATATTCAGTGGATCATATCCCACATCGTCGGCGTAAACAAAGAGTTATTTATATTTACCAACATTTCCATCATATTTCGGCCCACGTGGGTAGATAGTAAACTTCTCCTTGGAAGCTTGGTGTTAGGGTGCTAGGCTTTGTACTGTGATGTGTGTTGATCTGTAGATGCTTGATAACTTGTGGATATGGAGAATGTTGTCATTTTGGTTAAAATTTTACTATAATCTTGTGCCCTGTAACACACTCGAGAGTCACTTTGGCTCCAAAAATAGAAAAAAAGTTGAATGTGCCACCAAACTTTGGCTACCCAATAACCAAATTCAAAAATACAAAGTTTTTGTCCATGCGAAAAAAACTTTGGCTACCCAATAACCAAATTCAAAAATACAGAGCTTTTGCCTACGCAAAAAACTTGTGGGCAAAAACTTGAGAGAATAGTGATAAAAATCATTTATTTTACGATTATTCTGGAGAAGTGCCGATTCGAGTGCCGGACCACGATTTTATTCTTCCACAAATTACACAGTGAGGCTCGTTTGCTCTGCTTCCATTGTGACATTTGCGCAACTGAGACATAATCTTTCTTGAAAGGTGTTCATTGATGAAGGATTTTGCCAAAAATAAATTTGGGAGATAATTCCACAACATAAAACCACAATTTATTTGCGACATCTTTGGAGAGCTACTACTGAGAGAATTTTGTCAACTTTGCATTTCCACTATGCGCCGTGAGGAATCTATGTTCTGCCCAAAATAGATATTAGTCAAACCACTGATTTCCCTATAAAATATAGGGTCCTAACAATATGCACCAATATTAGTATGATGTTCCTTTTCTTATTCTACTGGATCAATAGTTAAAAATTATTTTCCATTATGCATTTTAGGGAGTAATATTCTTGGTCTAGAAGATTCATGAAACCAGTTAGCTATAGAGACGTGGTTGTTTTTCCACTCACTTGGAATATATATTTCTGTGAAGTCAACAACAATACCTGAACAATGATACTTAGACCTATCACCCTGATTTCATTGCAGGATCTCTTAGCGAGAGAATCATGGAGGGGTGGCATTGTTAAAGTGAAAAATTGTTGGAATTGTTGTCATCGATATCAAAGGATTAATGATGTCATTAATATCATATCACAACATTACAATACACACAAAATTTCCAAGATTCATTTATATATATAGGTATACAAGTATATTAAAAAAGGGGTGCATGTGAAAAAGTAAAAAGTGAAATAGTGGTTTCAAACCTATGGGTTTGGAGTATTTCCCATGGTATTGGGAATTGATTATTTAATTAATAGATATTTCTCTTCATGAAGGGTTATGAAAAATTATAAAAAGAGAAATCATTGAGAGAAAGTGTGCATGTGAAAAGTGGATTAGCAAAGATTGAATTGTGAAATTTGTTTCACGTCATCTTGGATTCTCACGATAAATTGTTTGGAGAATGTTTCAGACCCTAATATTTTGTAGAGATAGAGGAGATATATTTGTGTACATGTGTCAAAAATTTCAAATTCTTTTTCTCTAAAATTTCATATATATGCTTTGTGGAAGTTAGGGTTCTTGAATGCTTTTGAAATCAATTTCAAAGAGGTTAGCTTGGATCTTTCGCTATGTATATTTCAGACCCTGATATTTTTCAGAGATAGAGGAGATATGTTGGTGTACATCTCGTAAAAAAATATATACTATTTAGCTACACTTTAGGATATATTCCATGTTGAATTTAGAGTTTTTGAATGCTCCTGAAATCTGTTTCAAACATGTCATTTTGTCACTTTCGCTATAACTTATTTTATGGGATGTTTCAGACCTTATATTTGGCAGAGACGTAGAAGAGATATTCGTTTAAATGTGGTAAATATTTCATATGTTGGTTCAATATACTTTCATAAATATTCCCTGTGGATTTTAGGGTTCCTGAATGCTCCTGAAATCAATTTGAAACAAGTCAACTTGGCACTTTTGATATAAATTATTTTATGAGATGTTTTAGACCGTGATATTTTTTATATATAGAGGAAATACATTGGTGTACATGGGGTAAGCATTTATATGTTTTTTCGTTGTATTTTTTGAGATATTCTCCATGGAAGTTAGGGTTTCTTAATTGTTCTAAGACCAATTTCAAATAGACCAATTTGGAATTTTCACTATAACTTATTTCTAAAACTCTTTAGAATGTGAAAATTTAAAAGAATAGAGGAGACATATGGAATTAAATCATGGAAAATTTTCCGAATTAGATTTGAAAAAATGGATATGTGGCATGATGTACAAGTTTGTTCTTAGAAAGAGGCCCAAAACAACTATCTTTGAGAATGTTTCCATTTGGAAATTCAAGTTTTGGTCGGACCTGGTAAAGGAAAAAGTAGCAAGAAGACTTGGTGAAGGAATAATCATTGAGTAGACCTAGTAAAGGAAGAAGAAACAAGCATACCCGGTGAAGGCATAAATAGCAAACCAATTTAGTGAAGGTTAGTGCAACTCAAAGATTGGTGTCACTTTCTAAGTTGGTGCTTGGCGGTGGGGATTGGTGTCTCTAGTATATTGGTGTATACAAATATCTATAATATATTGTTAAGTTAGTTCTTATTGGTGGGGATCGGTGTCTATGAAGATCTATAAGAGTAGGTTGGTGCCTACCAAAATTTGTACCATTGGGTATTGGTGTCTCTAGTAGGATGGTTCCTAAAAATATTTGTAATTGCAGGTTGGTTCCTACAAACAATTATAAGGAGAATATTTGTGGTTTTCTCTCGAATGGGTTTCCATGTAAATATTTTGTTTTATGTTATGAAGTTAATATATCTCATATGTGATTGCTTTATTATGGTTAATGAATGTTTGAAAAGGGAAAAAAATTTCTTACATTGATTCTCCCCCTCCCCCCTCTTCTCAGTATTAGTGTATGCTCAACACAGATATGAGGACAATCATATTTAGCAATTGGGCTATGTGTCTATGTTTTGACATGTCAAAGCCATTACATTGTATATATGATTATAATAGAGTATGAATATGATGATCAGTGAGAGAAACAACAAATGTTGGGACCATGAAAATCCATGCTACACCATTATGTAGAGGTGTAGAGAATCCTCCGATGAAATCCTTCTCAAATTTCTTGTGTTGGGAATCCTTAAGAC
>JZKD02S1708062.1:614284-642295 GCA_000966675.3 Picea glauca
TGCAGCATGGTATCTTCAAATAATTATATACTATAATTAAAGTGCAATGGATCATTACATACCACAAAAATGTGTTAGTCCTAGGGCATCATGAATTGTCCATACAAGTATTCCACGGAATTGAAATTCCTTCTGCCTTATTGGTTTACAAACGTCACACATAGTGATGTCGGCCCATAACTTTAGTAACTCGTTGATGAGAGGCTCGATATATACATTCATATCTTTAACCTGGTACTTACCTAATTGTTTGAAATTACACATAATTACTAACGTGATGTGCATATATAAGTAAATAAATAAATACAAGATATTATGCAACAAGAAATACAAATGAAATCTTACATTTGGAAAATTAATGATAACATTACATACCTGGAACAATCATTGTCAACATTATGTGCTCCCTCTTTATTGACATCCAAGGAGGAATGTTATTGTTGATAACAAAAAATGGCCAGACTGAGTAAATAGACCTAAGCTCCCCAAATGAATTAACATCGTCAGCAGCCAATGAAAGCCTAACATTACGAGGTTCATCTTTAAAAACTGGTCATTTTCCTCAATTTCCTTAAATGCATAACCATCTGCAGGCATTCGAAGAACACCATCTCCACTTCTATTACATGCATGGTAATCCATAAACTGTGTTATGCTTTTGCACCGGAACATTCATTGCAAACGTGGAATTATGGGAATATGATGAAGAACCTTACGAGGCACCTTTTTTGTTAGTTGATCGGTTCAATATCTACTAGTATGACATTGTGGGCATTCTGTTTTCGACGCATGTTGTCCATAGTATATAATATGATCACTGGGACATGCATCTATAACTTGATACTCCGTTCCAATTTCTTTCATAATGGAATTTAAATCTCGGTATGTGCGAGGTAAAATATTTGACGATGGTAACAAAAATTCACCTAACAATCTACGACATAAAAAAATAAGTAATTAGTGTAAAGAATGTTATAATTTGTAAATATTTAATTCTTATTTCAAACATTAATTAAAACTAAAAACAAGCAAAAAAAATCAACCTTTATGTATATGTGATGATGAACCATATTACATACCTTAGGCTTTGTGTCACACAATTGTTTGAAAAACCATTCAAAACCTTTAAGTTCACCAACAATAATGTAGCAGAAAGAATATTTTC
This sequence comes from Picea glauca, assembly GCA_000966675.3. NCBI lineage: Eukaryota > Viridiplantae > Streptophyta > Pinopsida > Pinales > Pinaceae > Picea > Picea glauca. The sequence goes on from JZKD02S1708062.1 coordinate 615,450, forward strand.
TTTTGAACCTTCATAAAGTGGTTTTTCTACCTTCTCTAGCAGAGGTACGTCAAGATCACCAATGTCCTCATCATCATCCTCGTCCGGTCGAGCGAACAAGTCTTGGATCAATTCATTTGTCCCATCGTTTTCAACTATATTGTTATTATTGTCATCTTCTTCCATAGGATCATTAACTTGATCTTCAATATTCGACACTCCAAATTCCTCGGCACCTTATAGTACAACATCATTTCTGCTAGTATTTGGTGCATTTGGACGCTTAGGGGGGAAACCTGACTTTATAATTACAAACAGTCATCCAAAATTAGTGTACTACATAAGAAATATTTAAACAATATAAAATTTTATAAACACAATCAATATAAAGATATAATAATGAATATATAGTTTACCAAGGGACGATATTCATTTGGTCCACCTTCAACGTGCCCATGGGTTCTGCAATGTCTTACAACTGTTTCTATTAAAATTCTTCTGACTTTTGTGTTCCCGCATTTAGCGCAAGGGAAATAACATCTCTTGTCACATTGTCCATAATATCCCCACATTCTTCACCACAACCAAAATATTGAGACGATTATGTTATAAAGTTCAGTGATGATGTGCTAGATCTATTCGATTCTTGAAATGTAATAGACCAAACCATACAATATATTTTACCACATAAGCTTCAAAGCTTCACCATAACCAAGTAACATAATCAAACGACATAATAGAACTAGGGCAAGAGATCAAGTCACATATAAGCATGGAGAAACATGTTCATAGACGACATAAAATCTACATAAACGTATAAGGTTATAAAATATTAAAGGAGACAAAAGAAAAAAAATATTTAACTAACCTTCAAAGTCTGAAATCCTCTTGCACGCCTTGAACAATGATCACAAAACTAAGCTCTGTAGATCAAAGATCAGTTCGATCTCTTAATCAACAAGCAAACATTCACATAAAAATGAAGACTAGCAGAGCTATAACACATAAAAGATGTCGCAACTATAACAAATTAGTCAAAATTCGGTTTGAATTAACTAATTTATAGATTCGTCATCGTCGGAATTCCGACGACTATAACCCTAAATTAAGGTTGACCATTTCGAAGTCAATGATCGTTATGTTGACCTGCAAATGGCTATATTAAAGTGTAGGAATTGGGCGTCGTACTTCCGACGACCTTAGAACATGTCGGAAATCCGACGTTATCAGGACTAATTTAAAAAAAAAAACAGTAAAATTTCATTTTTTTTTATTTTTTTCGACAAAAAAATAGATTTTATCACAATCGTCGTAATAGTTCGTCAATTTTTTAGCCTATATGTAATAGTGAGAAGACATATAATCTTGTTGTCTAGAATGGAAAGGAGAAGTACGTTATTTCTCAAGTTTGAGGGACTCAAGCTTCTATATAATATCATGTTTAGAATATAGAGGTATAAAAAAATTTATAGAAAGAAATTCAATCTTAGAAATTAATTCTAGTGACTCGAGTTCATCAGTTAAAGAGGAAAGGGATGAACAAGAAGAATTAGATTTCATAGAAGCAGGAGAATCATACTTTACTTCTAAAATATCATAATTTGAAGAATAAGGGTCAAATATGAGATCCCATTTTTCAGGTTTGATAAGCTTTAAAAACATGAGATGACTTCTTTTATCTAGAAATTTTTCCTTTCTTTGGATAATTTGAAGCCCAGTGTCCTTTACTCTTACAGATGAAACAATGAAAAGCATTCTTTGGAGTAGATATCTTTTTCAAATAGAAAGATTTTATTTTCATACTAGGATAAAATTTCCTAGTAGATTTTTCACAATTGCAATAACCTTTCTTTTTCTTTTTTGTATTCTTTGTTTCCTTCTTTCCACAACAAAAGGAGTAGGTTTCATGGAATCAGGTGTGTTTTTTTTATAAAAACTTATTGTTTCTTTATCATTCTTGAATCCTTTGTTTGGAGACATTGTTGTTGAATAATTTTCTTAATGATCTCATGCAAAGAGGCCAAATACTGAATTTCTATAGAAATATTTTGATATTTCAAATAACTTTGTACACAATGTAGCAAATTCTTTGCCAAATACTGAATTTCTATAGAAATATTTTGATATTTCAAATAACTTTGTACACAATGTAACAAAGAACAAGGCATTGTAACTAGATAGTAATGCAAATATGCAACATTTCCAAAATCAATAGTTTTATACAAAATATTTTGTATCTCACACTTTAACTGATCTAGTATTCTAAGATCACACACTCTTTGATATAAAAATAAAGTTGAAAAAGGATTAATATCTAAGGGAGCCATTCCATAAAACTCTCTTGCAACAACTTCGTATAATACAACAAGATGATTTTGGCTATGCAAAATTTTCACTAGATTATCATGTTTCATTCCAAGCCACCAATGTTTGAGAATACCTTGGAATACCCATATTATTATATATATAAGTTCCTACCAAATCACTTTATTTTTATGAATCCCTTTCTGAACATTACTCTATCCTTCCCAATAGGGAAGATTATTTGCAATTTGTTGCTCTGAAAGACAACCAATATTGGTGATAGGGGGATTATAAGAATATAAATTTCCTAATGTGTTAAATTAAGACTTGAAGTAGATGGATCATATTCTTCTTTATCTCTTTTGATTTGCATCTAGAATTTATATGCTTTCTCATTTTCAACAATCCATTTTGTAGCTTATTCTAATTCAACAAGATTTTCTTTGTGAATTCTAAACCTAATTTCATATTCATCAATAACATTATGTTCTCTAGTATATATTTTTATTTCTCCAGAACACATCATAATAAATTTTGGTTCTTATGTGTTTTGTTTCTAAGAATGAACTTCTTCTAGAAAATCATCATAATCATTTATGATTTCATTGATTTTCTCTAAATATTTTTAATCCAAACTTATAATAGGTTTATTCAATATATCACTTCTTATTACTTTTTAAACCAGAGAATTTTGTTTTTCAAAAGGATTTAATCTTTCTAGATAATATTTAGGCTTAAAGTTTTTCTCTTCTTCTAGAGTGAGTAGATCTTTTAGATCAGAGGCTACTTCTATGATTATGGAATATTGCTTCTAAAGACTATGAATATTTTGTATCAAACCATTTACTTTATCTTCTATACCTTCAGCTATTGACATATCTAAATGAAAATATGAATAAAGATACATAATTGACACAACATATCTTGCAACATTATCAATATTTGGAATCATGCAGGTGGTTTGAAAATTTCCAAAAATTGACCATCTAATTTCTTGAGAAGGCATGCAGGTGGTTTGAAAATTTCCAAAAATTGACCATCTAATTTCTTGAGAAGGTTTTGGATCTTTGGGACTTTTGTAGTGAATAAAATATAAGTTAGAAACTATTGTTCCTCTATATAATTCAATGTGTGATTTGATGGATTCAAGTATCTGTCAGGAATCTTTTTGTTTGATGAGTCCAAATTTTCTATAGGAAAAGAAGGCCTAAGCATCTTACAATATTTGATTGGGTCATCTAAACTATCTAAAAAATATATGCAATATTTACACTTGTATGTTTTCCTATATGTCTACTACAGCTAGATTTAGAAGTAGAAGCACAATTTTGCGACATGGATCTAACAATCCTTTTCTTTTATTTCATTTTTCTATGTTTTCTTTCCTTTTGGTAAGGGAAGTCCTATATGTGTTATCACTATGTAATTTCTCAAGCTGAGGGAGAAATTGACAAAGATAACTATTTCAACTGCTTGGAGTCTTGGATCTAGTCCTCCAAGACTCAAAGAAGGCTCTCTCTGTATGATTTAGCTTGGTTTGAAAAATGATATTAGGCTAGTTATGAGGGATCGAGGTTTTTGGTTTTTAAATGGTTGGGTTGGGACAACAAGGAGGGTCATTGGGCAAATGGGGTATGTGCTTAAATATATGAGTCACTCTCAGATCTAGACAAATCTCCTACACAAGGCAAGATAGTGGAAATGTTGGATTGAATTAAGTTTTAATGGTGTCGAATGAGGAAGAAATAGGGGAGAAAAAATCCAAGCAAAGGATCAATTAAGAATTCCTACACTGATCTTTTAGAAGAGAAACATAAATATTATCAAGGACAGATGCAGAGTATTTCTCCAATAAATTATGCTCTATTAATTCTCCTTTGACAATAAGAATTTGAAAACAAGTGAATTGATAACTGGAAAAACACTTAACAGAGAAAAGAAACGCCACCAACACCTCGACACAAGAATCTTGTCAACAGCTTGCCTATTACTGATCGATCATTTAAAGATTACAGAAAAACCTTCTGGAATAGCAAGGCCCATAGTCCAGCAAAAGAATCAACTTCCTTCCCGGTCCAACCCACCCCCCTATTGCAACAGCACTGCCTTTTATAATGAAAACAATCCCTCTACTCATTGATTCGCTGGCAAATAAATTCTAATAGAATCAAAACAAAGAATACCAACAATAATAAAGTTGTTAAAACTCGGATTGCTGGAGATTTGTTGGAGTCAAATCTTCTTAGACTGGGAATGCTTGAAACTGTCATATGCCACTTCTAAATTTGGATATCTTTCGACTACCGTTTGTCTCCCAACTGCCGCCTTGAAATCTGGAAAATTGATTTTCTGCCATATATTCTCAAGATGATATTTTACTTTCTGGCTTTGCTCCTGTAAATGCTCAACCGTAATTTGAATGCCAGGATATGTTCCCTAAAATCTTGCAATAGTAAACGCTCAGAATATCTCTAGGGAGTACATAAAAGAGTCATATCTGCCAAGAGACAGACCAAAAAATTGTACGGTTTCCTTCAAAACTGAATGTAATGCCTCCTCATGAACGTTGCCTTTGACATTGTTGGGGAAAGTGAAGGCATTCCAATCTCCTCCAAAATAGTTGCAGCAGAAAATGTAATTTTCGATTTAAAATATTCCTCGGGAAACTGTATTGATATTCAGAAGTTTGGATGCTTGATGTTGGACTGGGTTCTTTGCGCGGTGAGGAATATCCCACATCGACCAACATACAAATAAAAATAGCTATCCACATTATCAAGCGCTCAATGATGCTCTCGATGCATATTACACATGTTGGGACACTCGTGGCTTCTGCTTTAGCTTTGTGTAGCTTGACTCGTAATGTGTTGCGTGTTGATGACAGGTGTTGGATGCTCGGCTGGTATTTGAATGGTAACTGTAATGATATACATTCCAACGCCTAATACTTGGACTCTGTACATTATTCCAATCACCGACGCTACCATAGTTACCATCGGCCTGCCCGATTTAAATATGCTCGTCTCTCTCTTTGACATAAAACCTGTAAATTCAATGACAGTAAGCTATTGACCTTTGAGTGGGCGCATTTCTACTGTCTTATTCATCTGACACAATGGTATTGGACACCTGCGATGGGCGATTCCTTTGGCACCTACATGTTTGCTTAGGCACCTGGCGTTAGGGTTTTAAATCTGCATTTTTATATATTCAGTGGATCATATCCCACATCGTCGGCGTAAACAAAGAATTAGGTATTTATATTTACCAACATTTCTATATTATTTGACGCGTTGGGCACATAGTAAACTTCTCATTCGAGGCTTAGTGCTTGGGTACTAGGCTTTGTATTGAAATGTGTGTTGATATGTAGATGATTGATAACTTGTGGATATGGAGATTGGCTCCTGGCCAATGTTGACAATTTAATATAATCTTGTGCCCTGTAACACACCCGAGAGTCACCTTGGCTCCAAAAATAGAACAAAAGTTGAATGTGGCACCAAACTTTGGCTACCCAATAATCAAATTAAAAAATACAGAGTTTTTGCCCACGCAAAAACCTGAGAGAATAGTGATAAAAATCATTTATTTTACAATCATTCTGGAGAAGTGCCGATTCGAGTGCCAGACCACGATTTTATGTGAAGTCAACAACAATACTTGCACAATGATACCTAGACCTATCACCCTGATTTCATTGCAGGATCTCTTAGCGAGAGAATCATGGAAGGGTGGCATTGTTAAAGTGAAAAATTGTTGGAATTGTTGCCATTGATGTCAAATGATTAATGATGTCATTAATATCATATCACAACATTACAATACACACAAAATTTTCAAGATTCATTTATATATATAGTTATACAAGCATATTAAAAAATGGGTGCATGTGAAAAAGTAAAAAGTGAAATAGTGGTTTCAAACCCATGGGTTTGGGGTATTTCTCATGGTATTGGGAATTGATTATTTAATTAATAGATATTTCTCTTCATGAAGGGTTATGAAAAATTATAAAAAGAGAAATCATTGAGAGAAAGTGTGCGTGTGAAAAGTGGATTAGCAAAGATTGAATTGTGAAATTAGTTTCACGTCATCTTGGCATTTTCACGATAAATTGTTTGGAGGATGTTTCAGACCCCAATATTTTGTAGAGATAGAGGAGATATATTTGTGTACATGTGTTAAAAATTTCAAATTCTTTTTCTCTAAAATTTCATATATATGCTATATGGAAGTTAGGGTTCTTGAATGCTTTTGAAATCAATTTCAAAGAGGTTAGCTTGAATCTTTCGCTATGTATATTTTAGACCCTGATATTTTTCAGAGATAGAGGAGAGATGTTGGTGTACATGTGGTAAAAAATTATATACTATTTAGCTACACTTTAGGATATATTCCATGTTGAATTTAGAGTTTTTGAATGCTCCTAAAATCCGTTTCAAACATGTCATCTTGTCACTTTCTCTATAACTTATTTTATGGGATGTTTTAGACCTTGATATTTGGCAGAGACGTAGAAGAGATATTCATTTAAATGTGGTAAATATTTCATATGTTGGTTCAGTATACTTTCATAAATATTCCCTGTGGATTTTAGGGTTCATGAATGCTCCTGAAATCAATTTGAAACAAGTCAACTTGACACTTTTGATATAAATTATTTTATGAGATGTTTTAGACCGTGATATTTTTTATATAGAGAGGAAAAACATTGGTGTACATGGGGTAAGAATTTATATGTTTTTTCGTTGTACTTTTTGAGATGTTCTCCATGGAAGTTAGGGTTTTTTAATTGTTCTGAGACCAATTTCAAATAAACCAATTTGGAATTTTCACTATAACTTGTTTCTAAAACTCTTTAGAATGTGAAAATTTAAAAGAATAGAGGAGACATATGGAATTAAATCATGGAAAAATTTCAGAATTAGATTTGAAAAAATGGATATGTGGCATGATGTACAAGTTTGTTCTTGGAAAGAGGCCCAAAACAACTATCTTTGAGAATGTTTCCAGTTGGAAATTCAAGTTTTGGTCAGAGCTGGTAAAGGAAAAAGTAGCAAGAAGACCTGGTGAAGGAATAATCATTGAGTAGACCTAGTAAAGGAATAAGCAACAAGCATACCCGGTGAAGGCATAAATAGCAAACAAATTTAGTGAAGGTTGGTGCAACTCAAAGATTGGTGTCACTTTCTAAGTTGGTGCTTGGCGGTGGGGATTGGTGTCTCTAGTATATTGGTGTATACAAATATCTATAATATATTGTTAAGTTAGTTCTTATTGGTGGGGATCGGTGTCTACGAAGATCTATAAGAGTAGGTTGGTGCCTACCAAAATTTGTACCAATGGGTATTGGTGTCTCTAGTAGGATGGTTCCTAAAAATATTTGTAACTGTAGGTTGGTTCCTACAAACAATTATAAGGAGAATATTTGTGGTTTTCTCCCAAATGGGTTTCCATGTAAATATTTTGTTTTATGTTATAAAGTTAATATATCTCATATGTGATTGCTTTATTATGGTTAATGAATGTTTGAAAAGGGAAAAAATTGTCTTACATTGATTCTCCCCCTCCCCCCCCTTCTCAGTATTAGTGTATGCTCAACACAGATATGAGGAAAATCATATTTAGCAATTGGGCTATGTGTCTATGTTTTGACATGTCAAAGCCATTACATTCTATATATGATTATAACAGAGTATGAATATGATGATCAATGAGAGAAACAACAAATGTTGGGACCATGCAAATCCATGCTACACCATTATGCAGAGGTGTAGAGAATCCTCCGATGAAATCCTTCTCAAATTTCTTGTGTTGGGAATCCTTAAGACAATAGAGTGCAGAGAAATTTAAAACATATCTAATTAGTGGATTGATCCCAAAATGAATGTGGCATGTATGAACATAAATGATGCAATATTTCAAATGCCAATAAATATATTTAGAATTTATCAAGGAAAATTTATGAGAATTTGTGTCATGACTGAAAGAAACTTTATCTTAGGTGTAGCGGACTTGGGTTGCAACATTAAAATTCTAGATAGATATATAATAGATTTTATTGGAAGGAAATCTAGGAAACTTCCAATTTGAATTTGGATTAAACTCTTGTACAATAAGAGTATTTTTTGAGAAATCACATTCATTATTTTCCTTATTCTCATTTTGTAGAGATTAAGAAGATGTAGAGAATGAATTTCTTGTAGTTAATAAATAATTCATTTCACTATACTCTTTCTACTGAGATACAAAACCATTAAACTATCAAGGGATGCAAAAGAGGGACTTCCATGGTATTAATACACCTCCAAGTATTTACACAACCTTGTCTACCCTGGCACATAATTGATGTTTGAGGAGTTGCAACTTCAAACTAGATGTCATAGACTAAATTTTTTCTAATAATAACTTAGCAAGATCACCACACAATGCACACAAAGATGGACTCAATGAAAACTCTCTACAAATAATTTTATTTCTCAAATTATATACATGTGAGTAGAAAGATCATACAATAAAAAGAGTCTCAATATTAAATCTATATATTTCTCCAATGACAAAAAATAATTATATATCATAGCTAGCATCCATTCGGTTTTAGACTCAAGAATGACTCTGAGTCCAGATAGAATGACTCTGAGTCCAGATAGGAGGGTACTCTCAAATACTAACAATATTTCTTAGAATTTTTAATGACAGAGGGAATAAGTTGTAGAAACCCAATTTCTTATCCCAAGCACTTAGAACTCATAATCAAACTATACTTTATACTAATTCTCTAATGCTCCCAACTTGCTCCATGACATCTAGTTTGAAGTTGATACTCCTTGAACATCAATTACACACTAGGGAAGGAAATGTTGTGGAAATCTAGGGATGAATATGAAGACCCGTGTAAGTATATCTTTTGCACCCCTTGATATTTCAATTGTTTTTGTTTTAAATCAAAGAGAGTATGGTAAAATAGATTCTTTATTAGCTACAAGAAATTCGTTCTCCACATCTTCTTCATCTCTACAAAACAAGAATAAGGATAAGAATGAATATTATTTTTCAAAAAAATCTCTTACAATACAAGAGTTAAATCTAAATCCAAATTGGAAGTTGTCTAGAGTTCCTTCAAATAAATAGAATGTATAATATTTCTATTTGGAATTTTAAGGCTGCAATTTGAGTGTGTTACACCTCATCTAATGTTTCTTTGAGTCATGATAAGAATGATAATCAATTTCCCTTGATAAATTCTGAATATATTAATTGGGGTTTTAAAAATAACTTAGTTATATTCATATAGGCCTCATTCAATTTGGGATTAAGCCACTAGTTAGACCTGGCTTAAACATCTATTCACTATGTTGTGTTATGGATTCCTAACAAAATAAATTTGAGAGTTCTCTCATTGGAGGATTCTCTATGCCTCTAGACAATGGTGCAGTATGGAGTTCTGTGGCCCCAATATATTTTTTTTCTCTCATTTACCCTTATATTCATACTCTATTGCAAGCCTTTTTATATCTTAATGTCTTTGAAATGTTAGAATATAACCACATACCCAATTGCTAACTACTATTTTCCTTATATTTGTCACTTGAACAATGCCACTTCTCCATGATTATCTTGCTAAGAGAGCCTTCACTGATTATCTATAGCTAACCAATTTTCTAAATATTATAGTCCAAGAAGATTACTACATAAAATGCTTGATGGAAAAGAAATTTTAACTATTAATCCAATAGAAGAAGAAAAGGAACATCATACTCACATGGGTGCATATCAATACTCTCCTTATTTTCAAGAGGCAAGACAACTTAGAGATATGAAAGAAAAGAAAAGGATTTCTAAATCCATGTCCCAAAATTGTTCCTCTACTTTTGGATCTAGAGTAGTGGACATATAACACAACATACTAAGTGTAGATAATGTATATATTTTCTAAATAATTTAGATGAACCAATCAAATATTGTAAGATTCTTAGGACTTCTTCTCCTAGAGAAAAGTCAGAATTATTCTATAGGAAAATTCATGATAGATGATTGAATCTATCAAATCACACATTGAATCATAAATATGGAGTAATGGTTTCTGACTTAGATTTTACTCACAACAAATTAGACTGTCACATTTTGGAAATGATCAAAGCACCTACATGATTCAAAATATTGATGATGTTGCAAGAGATGTTATATGAATTCAACAACGTTTGTCAGATTTTCATTTACATCTATCAACAATTGAAGGTATAGATGATAAATTGAATGGTTTGATATAGAATATTGATAGTCTATAGAAGGAATATTCCATAATCACAAAAGCAGTCTTCGATCTGAAAGATATTCTCACCTATTGGCACAAAAGTGATCAGACCAGGGTCCTCTTACAATTACCAACAAAAGGTACTGAAGTAGTCTAGAGCACTCGCATTTTCATCTTCTTGGTAGGGAAGAAGTATCACTTGAAGTGCAACCGAGACGAGAAAGAGAGGGAAGGGTAAGGACAATACTTAGACAAATATCTGAAGTATCAATATTCATGTTAGTCTTGCGCAAGATAAATTAAACCAGTAGTAGTTATGAACATTTCCTAACTGAGAATAAAGAAATAGAGTTGTGTTTCCATTCACAAGGAATCAATTAAGCATATCAAACATAAAATATAATACAGAGTAGCATTCAATAGAATCATAAGACTAAATACACAAGATATATTCAAAATTTGGGTCTCCCATTGTATTAGCATTTCAGGTTCTTCTCACATATTGAGTCACATATATAAATAATCAGTAGATACTCCCCAACTAGTGTGAGACAAGGTTATCTCAGTCCCTTTCTCTTTCCAACTCTACAGTAATACATAACTCTATTACATTGACAGTCTAGTATTTACTTAGATCTCAAGACTCATCTAAGCTAACAATATGAATGATAACAATAATGACTCTAACAACAACAACAACCCCAACAACAACAAAAAACCTATTACAATAATATCGATCCCATATATATAATTTGATATAGGTATTATGGTTGAGAACTCGAGAGTTCTCTCTTCTTCTTGATCTTGTTGCAACTTTTTTCTTCAAAACTGATGTTGTGTTGTCCTTCCAACCACTTTATGTTTCTTCCTTTAGTCTGTTGTCCATCTCCTAAGCAACTTGCACAACTTTTGGTCGCCAAAATGAAACTGCAACATGACTTGTGCAACTTCTATTCATCAAAACGAAGGGCCTAGCAGGCCCCGACCACAATCCTTGACTCACGGCTCTTCCATGGTCTTTGGGTTTCCCTGTTGTTTACCTTTATATTCTATCTCTAATTTTCTTCCACTTCCAGCTTTAGTGATTTATTATTTATCTTCTTCAAACGAAGGGCCCAACTCAGGTACTAATTCTATGGATTTTTTCTTGACTTCTTAGAAGTTTCCAACCTTATCTTGCCACTTTCTTGCAAGCAGTGAAGATTCAACAACAAATTGTTGGGTGGTGTCTATAGTGCATTATTTTGGCTTGGGCGCAACTAGAGAGTTCCATTCCGAGTCATCATTGGCGTCCACTTAGTGCATATGTAGATAATTTGTCTGGACTATGTGTCTAAATTCTCTTAGTTCTTTCTTGGCCACTATTTGAGCTTCAAACAGTGCATTCAGATGATTGTCTACCTCCTGGATCTTGTCAAATTTTTCTTGTTGTTCCAGCGGATCCATGGTGTTGTTAGCTTCTTTATTGAGCAATTGGATCTTCAAGCGCAGGTCCTCCAATGTTTGGTTGCGCCTCGAAATAATTCCCATCCAATTACTAACCTCTTTGAAAATTGTTGTGAATTCTATAGTCCTTTTATGCAAGGTCAATCTTGCATTGTTTCCTTCCAAAACATTTTTTTCTAGTTGGTCTTGTAGCTTCATGGGTTGTAATTTGGCTTCTTGCTTACTTTCCCACAACTTTGCTTCAATATATTAAGCTCGTTCTTCCAGCTCAGACTAGGCTACCTAAATTAATTCAATATGTTCTACAAGCTCACTTGTTGCGCTGGATTCTAGCAGCTGAGGCATTGTCTTTATGATCGTTGTCCAAGCCTCTATTAGTTTTTCCTTCACCTTCTCTACTTTATGCTTTTCCTGAATCTTTAAATATTCCTCTTATGTTCTTTGTGTTTGTGCCAAGAGTCCTTCTTGCTTCCATAAGTCAGATTCCCTTTATTCCTGTTAGATCCTCTACTCCAATTGGTCGGTTGAGGCTCTAATTAATCCCACTATCTCTGTTGTCGGAAACTGAGTGAGGTCGCCAGATGAAGTAGTGGCATCCAGGGGTAATCAAACTTGTAGTGGCAGTCCACTAGCCATCGAATGTTCTAAAGGTGTCTCCACTTATTCTTCCCTTGGGGATGGACCTTGTAGTTGATGTGCAAGTCTAGTCTTTAGAGACATTGGAAGTAGAGAGAGAACCTTTGTCTTTTTGAGGCAAAGTTGTAATAGTTATGTGCTTTGTTGTGGATTCTTGAGTAATGGCATTTGTTGCACTTTCAACAATGTGGTTCTTTGTTCTGATTGTGCCGATTGATCCTATTGTGTTCCTATCCTTAATGGTAGTGAAACTTCTGGAGTCTCACTTCTGTTTGTGGGGATCTCAACACTGACGATTGTAATGGGAACTTGCAATTCTAGGCTGACTAAGGGGATTTCTTGTTTTTTACTTTCTATCGAAGGTAGAGTGACCGAAATGGGTACCGATGGAGTGGATGGCTAGCTCAAGGTTTCGATAGATAAGGTAATGGTTACTTCTGCGTTCTCGGAAGGGTCGGGGATATCCAATTGCATTGGCTTGGGGGATGTGGGTCGGGAGGGAAGAGTGGTATCTTGTGGTAGAAATGGGGTTTTCTCAGTAATGATAGTTGAGAATGTGCTGGCATATGGCTCAGGATCATATGTGATGTTAATCACAGTTTGGGAATCACGAGAAGTTTCTCTAGGATGAGGTATAGTCACAGTAGCTAGGATCTCTTTGAAATCCCTCCCTGATAGAACACCCTATTTTGAGAGTCATGGAAACACTGGAAATGTCCTCTTCTTCCACTCCATAGGTTGCTCTTCCTCTTCTGCTTCTGAGTATGTTAGCATTTGAGCTTTCTGTTTCACCTCCGCTGCACAAGAACTTAGTCTTGCTTCTTTGGCTTGCCCCATTTTCTTTAAAATATCTAGTGGAAAGATCTAGTGCATACCTGAATTACGTGGGCTGTGCTTGACATCGTTCCATGACATGACCTCTTTGTCAAATGCTTCCTCATCCAGGTAGAAAGGTAGTAACCTTGAGTGCAATTCCTCGAGCCTCGCGTGCCTCATCCAGACAAGGTTATTATGGCGGTTTAGGCCAAATGTGATGTTTCGGGTGTTGATATTCAACAGCTCCTATGGTATACGCCACTGCTAAGTTGCATCAATAAGTTGATTGTACCACTTTAAAAATCCCACATTGTTGAACTCTAGGTTCTCATGATCTTCCCTTGCATGCCATGGTTCAACATTTTTTGCAAGGCGACCTTTGTCTGTTGGTGCCAACTGTCTTCCCATGGGTACCCTCCATTTCGACCTTGCAAATACTACTAACAGGTATCTGTATGTAAAAGTTCCTCCTTTATCATAAGCTTCCTCACAAGAAACTAGGAGTTCCTCTAGTAGGTAGTTGCACCAATTGAACACAACTCCATTTTGTAGAAGTATGCTACTGAAAGAGCATCTAAGATGCATTCTCCCTTATAGTAGGAGTGCATGAATTTACTCGCAATGACATAGCAGGATGTTTAAACTGTTTTTGGAATAATCGGCTCAATCTTCATCGTGCGCCCTCCTCTCTGAGTGTGGAATTTCTCGTACAGGTTGACTTTTCCCTTCCTCTTCCCATTCTTTCTCATGCCTTGGAATCCTTTCGACACATCCTCACCCTTGAGGGATAATCCAGTGCGTTGTTGGATGTCTTTTGTATGAATCATATATATTTTGTCGAGCCATAGGCTCATGTCATGCACTCGACTAATTAGAAATGTTTTTCACCGCGCAACCTCACCAGTAGTCCCAAAGACTGGTAAAATCTTGAGGTGCATAATTGTGGAATTAAACAAGTTGATGAAGTTTGTTTTTGGGACAAATTGCATGCCTCCCATTTCATATGGATCCAAGTCCCAGAACACGCAAATATTCATCTGCAGAAACAATACTTGGTCCATCAATTCAAGGTCCATGATTTTTACTTGCTCGGTCTTCCCCTTAACATCGCCTATGACCTTGATCCTAGGATCATACAACTCATATATAATTTCTTCTTTGGGAGAAGAACTTTGGCCTCCTGTTACTCTTGACATGTTGGCTCTGAAGCATTGGTAAACTGGGTGATTTGGGTTGTGGTTGCTATTGGGGAGAGAAACACTTCTCAGAGTATGCTTGGGTGCAAATAATTCAAAATCAGAGGGTAGCTAACAAAAAGTGAGTCTCTCTCCTTGAATTCACACTATATTATAAAATGGATAACTGGAAAACTCAGTAGTCACTCATAAATACACTCATACTTAGGCCATCAACGCAATCTCAAGCTTCGACATCCAACGAGACTGGTAACAGGGTAAAATCTATCGGGTAATCCTGGATTTAATGTACAGGATGATAGGGACGTGGTCGACCTGAGAGGGATTTCTTTTTCAATGGTTGATAATCTTGACAGGGATATCGATGGCATCTACGCGTATCACACCTTTATGGATTAACATAAATCTCTAACAGGTTATTGTAGCTACCATAAAGGGTATGATTGGATATGACATGATTGGTACTTTATCTTAGATACAGTTCATATATACTCCTCCCCCACCACAATGATGGTCTATGTCATGTTTAATGACCTCCTTTAATATGATGGTGACTCATCTGAACCTGTGCGGCTGAGTAAGCACTTCTACACAAAACACCACTTTAATTGGAAAAAAACATATGTCGTTGCGCCACTATGCACGCTCCAACATTACTAACTAAATTAAAGAAATTACAGAAAATTAAAATCTAACTATTGTACAAGCCCCTTTGGACTTGAGCAACAGTCATTTGGCTCAATCATGAGAAATGTAGGGTTTCAGGAGGGCGCCATTCACCCAACCTGGTCGAAGGATACCATCTAGTTGTGCTATCTTCACTGCACCAAAGTGTCGTATTTCCGAAAATATGAATGGACGCAACCAATGCATGCACAACTTGCCTAGATGCTTCTGATATCGGTTGTCATAGAATACTACCTTATCTCATTTCACAAATATTTTGGACTTAATGTGCTTTTCATGCCAAGATTTATTTCTAGCTTTTTCAATTGACTGATGAAAATATACTAGAAATCTTGCTTCCTCAAGTTCCTGTAAGTCTGCAATCCTTTATGCAATTGATTTTTTATTTGTCATGTGTGTATCATGTGCTATATAGAGACTAGGGGTGACAAAATATACAGGTACAACAACTTCTTTCCCATAAACCAACTGAAATGGAGTATACATGTGTAACTTCTTCTTGGTAGTCATATAAGCCCACAAGACTGTTGGAACTCTATCATCCCAGTCTTCCCTATTTGCGCAACATACTTTTGTCAGTCCTCTTTCCATAATTTTATTGACTGCCTCCATTATACCATTAGCTTGTGGATGGTAGGGACTGCTCTTATGGTGTTGTATAGGGAATTATGTTGTCAACTTTGTGATTTTACTACTAATAAAGTGACTACCTTGATCACTAGTCAAACTTCTAGGGCATCCAAATCGAGTAATGACATTTTCAAAGATGAATCTAGCAGTTGTATATGAATCTTGAATTGTCTTTGCTTCATCCCATATCATGAGGTAATCTGTTGTGGTAATGATGTATCTGTACTTTGAATGCTTATCTGGTGGGTTGATTGGTCCAATCAAGTCAACAACCCACTTCTCAAAATCCTAAAGTACTCTGACTGGCTGAAGAGGTAATTCATCTTTGCATGATGGCTTCTCTACTCTTTGGTAGGTGTCACAATATCTAGCATACTCTTTAGTGTATTTAAATAACATATCCCACCATAATCCATCTTGAAGTACCTTCTGTAGAGTATCTTTACCTCCAACATGTCCTCCCGCAACTCCACTGTGGGATTCCCACGGGATATCTTGCCTCTCGTGGTTCAAGACACACCATTTGAGGATGTTTTCTAGTCCCAATTTGTAAAGTTGTCCCACAATTAGTTTAAAGTCTATTGCGTGAACCACCATATGTCATTTTTGGGTTACAGAGTAAGTTTATGGGCAGGTCCATGTACTGAGGAAGATAGCAATGTCTTCAAGATACTCTTGGATGGCCTCAATTCAGAATAGGTCTACATAAGGGAGTTGATCATCCACTACTCCACCACTTTCCCCTGACTCCAACCTGGAAAGGTGATTTTAACCCACATTGCATCTTCCTGGTTTGACAACTACTTCAAATGAAAACTCTTGAAAGAGAAGTATCCACCTGCAAATCCTTCCTTCAAGTAATGGTTTATTAGCTAGGTATTTCAATGCAGAGTGGTTAGTAAAAAACTTGAAATGAGAGCCTAACAAATAGTGTCTAAACTTTTGTAATGCATAAATCATAGCTAGAACTTCCCTTTCGGTGGTTGTGTAGTTGCGTTCAACTTGCGAAAGTTTTCTGTTGGAAAAATAGATAGGGTGGTCCATATTTCCTTCCCTTGGTTGCGCTAAAATGTCTCCCATGGAAATTCCCGATGCATCCACATGTACATGGATTTCAATTTCCCAATTGGGAAATATCAAGATAGGTGCAGTACTTAGTTTCTCTTTGAGAATGTCGAATGCTTTGTCACACTCTAGTATCCACCAAAATAGTTCGGACTTCTTTAGCAAATTTTCTAGAGGTGCGGTGATAGTTACATATCTTCTGATAAACATGTGGTAATATCTTGTATGTCCAAGTGTAGAGTGCAACAATTTAGCACTTTTAGGTGGAAGCATGCTCAGAATGATCGCAACTTTAGTTGGGTCTACCATGACTCCTTCTCTTCATACAATATGGCCTAGCATATTTCCATGTGGTACACACAAGACACACTTTCTTAGATTCAAAGATATCTATAATTCATGACATCTATCAAACATTAGCCGAAGTAGTGCTACATGTCCTTTTAGTTGTTGAAACGTCAACAAGAAATGTGTGTCTAGTTTATTTTTCCCTTAAATAAATTGGACAATAAATATTAATCTATTATCTCATAATTACTTGAAATAATTAACTGAAATGGAAAATCAATTAATTATAGGAAATTCGATTTTAAAGCTTGGCTGATGAGACATGGAAGTGACTTGAAGTTGTAACATAGTTATAAGTATAGTTATGTGAGTTGTAAAGTATTTTAACTCAGTTGTACTAGTTGTAACTAAACTTGCACTAGTGAGAGTTCAGTGAATTAATTATTAATTAATTCACAATCAGTGATCTCACATGCAACTAAATGTTTACCATTGTTAACTACATACATGTCAAATCCAGTGGAGACCCAGTTGAGATAACAGGTGAAAGGGATAGGTTGGCTATCAGTTTTGATTTGAGTGAAGTGCACTCATGCAATCACACACACAGTGGATATGCCCATGAGCATGTGCAGCCTAGTGTAGAGGATTCATTCATCCATTGCATGAATTGTGCAGAGGAAGCAGGTTTTCTGGAGGTAGAGAATTGGCACATGTATTTGTTGATTTTTGTATGACAACGTGATACGATTGTATTGTACTGAGAGATCTTGGATTAGAGTTTTTTATGAGATTGTTTCATGATCCATGATATACATAATATATGATAGTGGGGTTTATAGCTTTTTTCTTTCCTAATAAAACATCTGTGTTATGTTTGATTGATTCTTTTTCTTGATATTGCATTGTCGATCATGGTTTAAATTCCACAAGAGTATTAGTAGAAACGATTATGTATTTAACAAGCGACAAATAATTGTTAGATCAGGAGAATCCAGGAAATACTTAATTTGTATTAAAATTTCTACATGCTATCGGAGCCACGAAAGTGAGGTGCATAAATTTCAAAATTTTCGTAGGTCCCTCCTCTAGCAGGGTCCGGCGGCATACTACTCATTATTTCGTGCATAAAAAGTACTGTGCATTTACACAGGCTACTGTGTATTACAGTGCAAAAATCCCTGAAGATTTCCGCAATCCATTGTGCATTACAATGCGGAAATCCCGCAGTCAAGTAACTTGGGAGGTGCAAAAATTCTTGTAAGGTCCGCAAGCTGGGTAAGAAGCAGTTGCAGGGGTTCAGCGTGAAACTAGAACGAGCAAGAGGGATTGCAGAAGCTAAGTTTGTGATTGGATAGAATTCGAATTTGCAGAAAGACTTTTCTTGGTGCTACAGTTGATTCAATAGCGACATGTATTTCAATGACTTGAGGTTGGAGTATGCACTCGAGGGAAACTCGAACTACATTGCTTGGAAGGAAAGGATGGAGGCAGTACTCGAAGACAATGGCTTGAAGGAATTCATTGACAAAGATGTTCCTAAGCCAGCTTCTATAGACACTGCAAATCTTGATGCATGGCAAAAGAAAGTGGTAAAGGCAAGGAGTATCCTGTTGGAGGGAGTCTGAGAGAACATTGTCTCAAGCCTCCATGGGAAGCCACACCACATGCAATGTGGAACTTTTTGAGGGATTTGTTCCAAAACAGTAGCGACCATAGGAAATTGGCGCTCAAAGATAAACTCAGGAAGATCAATATGGAAAAGGGAAACTCCATTCCAAAATATCTCACGAAGTTTGTCCAATGTCAGGATGAGCTGGGGAGTGTGGTAATAACAGTCGCTGATGATGATTTGGTGAGCTTGGTGCTCCTATGACTTCCCAAGATTTGGCACAGTTATCAAGACTATGTCAATGGAAGGGAAAAATTTCTAGATTGGGAACGACTATGGTCAGATCTAGTGCAGGAGAAGTTCAAGTGGAACACCAAAGATGGATCTTCATCAAAGCGTGATGATGAAGAGGATTTTTCTTTGGCTGCTAAGGCATGGAGAGGAAAGGGGAAGAAATTCCATTCAAAATCCAAGCCTAAAGTCAAGAAGCTGGATTTATCCAAAGTGAAGGTTTTTTTGATCCGGATTTTATGAGAAGAACGAAATGAATACAGATTATTAACAGGTGCTTAAAAAAAATAACAGAGATATAGTAAAAATGGTTTTCTATTCAATAACAAAATAATCTGACACTGTAAAATGCAGCGGAAACAAGCTTGCTGGAATGGTGGCGGCTTATCTCTGAGAAGAGATGTGACGACAGCGCACATTCGCAAGAAGAAGATTACAATGAGGCTCTGAAGGCCTTTTTACAATAATAAAGAATGCCAAAAACCCTAGACATCCAAAAACTTAACCCTAGGAGATGAAGCGCCAAAAGTCATGTGGGCCCTGTTTGGGTAAGCTAGTACATCAACTTCCCGGGGTCGTAACTTTCGCATACGATCTTCGTTTTAGGCGTGTGATAGCCCGTTGGAAAGGTATCACCAAGGATATTCATTTTGGGGGCTCAATCATGACTTTAGCTATCATTGAGGAGCTCGATACCAAAAAACATTCATTTAGGCCCTCAAAATGGCCCCGGAAGTAAAAACTGCTAAAAATAGTAAATTGACAAAAATGTCAGAAAACTGTTTTGAGCCGGTTGGAAAAAGTGGGTGGCCACTGATATCCATTTGGATCATTTTCACTATCACGAACATGGGCATCTCACTACTAACTATCCGTAGAAGAGGAAGAACAAGAAGGTTGTTGGAATTGCAACTGGTGAGGCCCTTGCCTCGTAATTTGAACTTGACTTCTCTTTGATTGCATGCATGAAATCAAGTGCATCGGGATCGGTGTGGTATTTGGATAGTGGTTCTTCCTTCCAAATGATGGGAGATAGAGAGTCTTTCAGTGACTTGGAGGATAAAGATCTCAGAATGCATATTGAGATGGGCAGCGATGGACGATACAGTGTGACTGGCATTGGTACCATTACCTTTCAGAGGGAGTCAGGTAAACCATTTCAATTGAAAAATGTTATGCATGTTTCAGGTTTGAAGAAAAACCTGGTCTCAGTCGCAATGTTGGAGGACAGAGGCTATGACGTTGCTTTCAGTGATGGAAAATCTTTCTTGTGACATAAAGAAACTGGTCAATTCAAGAATATAGGGACTTGAGTTAAGAATCTCTACATGCTGGAGGTAGATGGTTGTGCTGCCATGATGGGCAAGGCAGAAAATGTGGTGAGCCGGGATGAGGGCGAATTATGGCACATGCGATTGGGCCATCTTCATCATGGAGCCTTGAAGATCATGTAGCAAATATCTACTGGACTTCCAATGGGAACACCTTATCAGTTAGATCAGTGCAATGGTTGCACCATGGGGAAGTATGTAAAGTCCACCTTTCATGAAAAGGAGAACTGTGTTTCGGTGATCCTGGAGAGAATTCACATAGATGTGTGTGGACCATTCTCGGTTGCTTCAACAACAAAACATAGTTATTATGTTATTTTTGTTGATGACTTTTCTCGTAAATGTTGTATCTTCTTCATGCAGAAGAAGGATCAAACATTCTCAAATTTTTATCAATTTAAAGCATTGGTGGAGAAAGAGTCGGGGAAGAAAGTGAAGGCTCTAAGGACAGAAGATGGTGGAGAATACATCTCTAACGAATTCAAAGACTTCTGCAGTAAATAAGGAATTCAAAGAGAACTCATAGTGCCTCATAACCCACAAAAAAATGACGTCACGAAGAGGAAGAATAGAATGATCGTGGGTGCAACACGAGCGATGTTGCATGATCAGGGCCTACCAATGCATTTATGGGTGGAAGCATGCAATACTTTGTTTTATGTGTAGAACCATTGTCCTCATAGAGTACTTGGCATGAGTACACCTGAAGAAGCTTTCACTAGTAAGAAACCTGATGTTTCTCATTTTAAGATTTTTGGCTCATCTATTTATGTGCATGTGACTAAGGATGCCAAGAAGAAGTTGGAACCGACTGTTGAAGTTGGGATATTTGTGGGGTACACAAAAACACCCCATAATTATCATGTATTTTCCTAATAGTAAGATGATTGTTATGCAACAGGATATAAAATTCGATGAAGGGAAAGCCATGTGGTTGTCGCTTGAGAGGGAGCTAGACTTGCATGCAAAAGAGGAACTGTTGGTTCCCAAAGATGAGTCTCAATATGTGGATCAGCCACATGAGGAGGTTCATGGAGTGGAGGAAGCCACTCAAGCAAAGTCATCCATAAGAAATGGCAGAAATTGAACCATGGAAAATGATAGATTGAGACTAGATGATGCACAGAATGTAGGAGTCCCTACTTCACAGTGCAGACAGAGATAGTATACTAATCGATTTACTGGATACATGGATCTCATGAGAAAATGTATTGTGACTGAACCATCTTCCTTTCAGGAAGCAGTGCAGGATCCCATTTGGGTAGATGCTATGGTAGAGGAGTATGACTCCATTGTCAAAAACAGTGCATGGGAAATTGTCCCAAGTCCGGTTGACAAATCAGTGGTAGGTTCAATATGGATCTACAAGGTAAAGCAAGTTGTTGATGGGAGTGTTGACAAATACAAGGCCGGGTTTGTGGCCCGAGGCTTCTCACAGATCAAGGGGATAGATTATGATGAGACCTTTTTATCCGGATTTTATCAGCAGAACAAAATGAATACAGATTATTAATAGGTTCTTAACACAAAATAATAGAGATAAAACTGATTTTCTATTCAATAACGAAATAAGTTGAAACTGTAAAATGCAGTGGAAACAAGCTTGATGGAATGGTGGCGGCTTATCTCTGAGAAGAGATGTGACGGCATTGCACATTCGCAAGAAGAAAGTTACAATGAGGCTCTGAAGGCCTTTTTACAATAAGCAAGAATTCCAAAAAACCAAGACATCCAAAAACCTAACCCTAGGAGATGAAGCACCAAAATTCATGTGGGCCCCATTTGGGTAAGTTAGTACATCAACTTCCCGGGGTCGTAACTTTTGCATACGATCTCCGTTTTAGGCGTGTGATAGCCCATTAGAAAGGTATCATCAAGGAGATTCATTTTGGGGGATCAATAATGCCTTTAGATATCATTGAGGAGCTCAATACTGAAAAACCTTCATTTAGGCCCTCAAAATGGCCCTAGAAGTTAAAACTACTAAAAATAGTAAATTGCCAAAATTGTCATAAAACTGTTTTGAGCCAGTTGGAAAAGGTGGGTGGCCACCGATAACCATTTGGATCAATAATCCCTCCTTAGGAAGCAATGGTCTCCATTGCGTTGAGGTCCCTGATTAGATGAGGAAATTTCTGTTGAATTTAGCCCCGGGTGAGCCACTTAGCATGGTGCAGGAGCTGCCCTGCTTTGACGACTCGATAAAGCTGGATCCTTTGTTGTCAAGTGCCCTTTATCTCTCTGTCCACAATCTAATCATTGGATGCTTGTTATATGCAGTCGAGGTTGAGCTCTGTTGGTGTCAGTTGTTCTACTACTTCTGAGGTGTCCAATAATGGTGGGAAATAAGGGCGAAGGAGATCCACGTTGAACACTGAGTGCAGGCCAAGGAAAGGAGGAATGTTGAGCTCAAAAGAATTATCCCCCATGACCTTGGTGATAGTGTACGGTCCATAATGGAGTGGGTGAATATTTCGATGGGGTCCTGTGAGGCGTTCTTTCTGCAAGTGCAACCAAACTTTGTCGCCCACCTGAAACTTATGCGACACCTGATGTTGATCATGGCATTGTTTGTACTTGTCATTGGACTTCTATAGGATCTCCTGAACCTGTTGGGATCTCCCAAGAAGATTCAAAGCTCAGTGAGTGTTGTTGGGGCTGGCCAGTCACGGATGACTTGGATCTTGGCTGGATCCACATGTATGCCATGTTGATCAATGATGTAGCCCAGGTAATTGACCCTATCCATGTTGAAGAAGCATTTTTCCAGGTTGGCGTACAGCTTGTGCTATCGCAGGGTGTGCAGAACCTGCTAAATATGATGCAAGTGTTCGACCCAAGTCTTGTTGTAAATTAGAATGTCATCCAAATACACCACTACAAAATTATTGGTGAATGGTCACAGGATATCGTCCATCATCCTCATGAAAGTGGCTAGAGCATTTGTCAAAACCAAAGGGCATGACGAATCGTTCTATCGAGACCTAGTGGTAGCCAGACTTCAGATCAATCTTAGTGAAGTATTTATCCCCCATGAGTTGATTAAGGAGGTCATCGATTCAGGGAATCGAGTACCATTTTCTGACAGTGATTTTATTCAGAGCCTGGTAATCAATACAGAGTCGCTAGGTTCCATCTTTCTTCTATACCAGCACGATTGGGCTCCCACAAGGTGATGAGTTGGGGCGGATGTGCCCCTTGTGGAGTAGTTCTTGGATCTATCTCTTGATCTCCTCATTCTCTAACAAAGAGCAACGATAGACTGGCCCATTGGGCAGTGGTGCGCCGGGGGTCAGATCGATGGAGTGATTGACCTGGCAGTGCAGAGCTACCCCTGTAGGAGAGGAGAAGATATCTGAGTATTCTTCCACGACCTTATCTACTTACTTCTACTGTGTGGAGAGGTGATCCGCAGAGACCCTGGATGTGGATGTGATCTTTCTCTTATTCTGAGAGCGAATCACGAAGAAGAAAAACTTCCCCATCTGAGAGATGACCTTCCTGCATTACTTAGCAAAGATCAAGGAAATAGCACTAGGTGGGACTGCCTCAGGTATCCTGTACAATTTCTTGTTCAAAGTAATAATAACACTACAAGGCCTAGACTCATATATAGCATGACATTTCCATAAATAAGGTTGGCCCAAAAGAGCATCACAAACTTCAAGAGGAGAAACATCACACAATACCTCGTCTTTGAAGGGCTTGATGTCGTACGATAGTTAACACTATTGGCTGACGCGGAGATCGCTTCCTTGGCGGAGCCATCCAATGGTGTAGGGTTGTGGGTATAACGTTGTTGGTAGGGCATGACCTCTGCTAAGCTGAGGTTCTTCTAGCTACTACTATCAACGATGAAGTGCAGCGGGGTGCCTTTTACCCACATCTATGAATGGAAGAGGCGCTCTCCTTCTTCTGGCTAGTCTGGTTCACCAGGATGGATCTTGGTGGTAGAAACGGTGGCACTAGGTTCCATGTCAATGATCAGTCTTCCCCTTTCTGGTTCTGTCTTGGAGTCAGAATCCGCATCTGATTCATAGGCTTTCACTTCAGCCACCAGCGACTGCTTTGAGCGACAGTCAGCAGTGTTATTCCAAGGGCTCTTATGGAAGTCGCACCACTTCCCGATATCTTTCTTTCTCTTTCCGGTGTCCTTCTTTGCTTGCGGCTTGTATTGGTTGTACTGATATTGTCCATATTTGCTCTGTCCTTTGTTCGGTGGGTTGGGGCTGCCCTTTCCTGGCTTTTGTTGTTTGGGGTTCCCAAGCCCAAATTGCCGCGTCTTTTGTTTGAGCTTCTGCTCGATTTTGACTGCATATCGGTAGGCCACGCCCAAGGATGAGATGTCCAGAAATTCCATTTCAGTATGGATGTATCTATGTAGAGTACCGTGATACTTGAGCACTAGATTTCACTCCAAATCTTTGATACCCAACTTGGTGTGCAAGGTATGGAAGATATTTGTGAAATATGGCACTGCTTGGTCTCTTTCTTGCCGCAGTGTGGTCCATTTGGTATATAGGTTGTCATAACTTCTAATAGGGTATTATTGTTCCTTAATAGCATCCCTGAAGGATTTCCAGGTGGTCATGACTGAAAATAATGAGGTTTCCTCTGTTTCCTTTTGGTCACAGAAAGTTTCCCACCAATCTTTGACATGGGGAACGACTTTGAGGAGTGAAAAAGTAATCTTTTCTCTATTCGAAAATTTATGAACAGAAAAATACCCTTATAGTAGATTCAACCACCTGTCTACAACATCTTTGTCTATCTGACCTTCAAATATAGGAATATCAAAGTTTATTTGTACCTTGAAGGGGCCAGTGCTTCCATTCGAATAAGATGCATCACATGGTGGTAGTCACCGAAGGATTTGCGCGAAACTATCCATCATCTCGTTCCTCTGTTGCGTGAGGGCTTCCTCAATCAATAGTTTGAAAGGATCTCCTATCCCATCATCTTTCTTTTCTCCTGCCATGGGAGGTCGCTTGGGTGTGTGAGAGCTTCTGTCCTCAAGAGAAACAAGATCGAGACCCAACTCTTTGTACTCCGACCTCGTTGGGGACATGCATTAAGACGACAAGGAGAAGACCACTCTGATACCACTGATCCAGATTTTATGAGAAGAATGAAATGAATACATATTATTAATAGGTTCTTAACACAAAATAATAGAGATACAGTAAAACTGGTTTTCTATTCAATAACGAAATAAGTTGAAACTGTAAAATGCAGCGGAAACAAGCTTGTTGGAATGGTGGCGGCTTATCTCTGAGAAGAGATGTGACAACATCACGCATTCACAAGAAGAAAGTTACAATAAGAAAGAATGCCAAAAACCCTAGACATCCAAAAACCTAACCCTAGGAGATGAAGCGCCAAAAGTCATGTGGACCCCGT
The DNA here is from genome assembly GCA_000966675.3 of Picea glauca. Taxonomy (NCBI): domain Eukaryota; kingdom Viridiplantae; phylum Streptophyta; class Pinopsida; order Pinales; family Pinaceae; genus Picea; species Picea glauca. The sequence continues at coordinate 641,388 of JZKD02S1708062.1, forward strand.
TTGGGTAAGTTAGTACATCAACTTCCTGGGGTCGTAACTTTTTTATACGATCTTCGTTTTAGGTGTGTGATAGCCCATTGGAAAGGTATCATAAAGGAGATTCATTTTGGGGACTCAATCATTCCTTTGGCCATCATTGAGGATCCTGATACCAAAAAACCTTCATTTAGGCCCTCAAAATGGCCCGGGAAGTTAAAACTGTTAAAAAGAGTAAATTGCCAAAATTGTCAGAAAACTGTTTTGAGCCAGTTGGAAAAGGTGGGTGGCCACCGATATCCATATAGATCACCTTTACACCTGTCACAAAGTAATCTTCCATAAGATCCATCTTTGCACTCTCAGCACAGATGGGCTGGTGCATTCATTAGATGGATATAAAAACTGTGTTTCTCAATGGGATCATTGAGGAAGAAGTGTACATTGAGAAGCCAGAATGTTTTGAGACCTTTGACAGGGAGTCGCATGTGTGCATACTCAAGAGAGCACTGTATGGGCTAAATCAAGCACCCCATACTTAGTACACTTGGATAGACAACTATTTCATGTTGGTTGTGGAGCCTGATTGTCTTCCTGATTCAGAGGTCCTTGCTTTCAGCCGTGTCTATACCCCATGAAGTATTTACACCCCAGAAGTATGTACACTCTTCCACGTGGGGGAGTGCAGAGGGGGGGTACCCCCTCTGTGAGGTCCGGGGGGTCCATCCCCCCGGCTGGGGGGTCTGGGGGCAAGCGGGCCCCCAGCAGGGGTTCGGGGGCAGCGTCCCCCGATCGGGGTTTGGGGGCGAAGCCCCCAAAGCAAAAATTGCCTTATAAAAGTATATTGTAATTTCATTGTAAATATGGACCGTTCATTATAAGGTCACAGATCTAACGGTAGAGATTATGTTAGGGTTTTTTTCCCTAGAAGG
>JZKD02S1708062.1:667749-680551 GCA_000966675.3 Picea glauca
GCAAGTGTGTGTGTCAGAGCTAGGAGCCATTGAAAGGAGATCTACAACATCAAGGCTCAGGTTGTAAGTTTCACTTTCAATTAATTCAATACAGTAATATGTCCCTTTCCCATAACGATGATGTCTCTTTATTACATAACTCCTTGATCATATGTATAGACTAGCTATTGAATATATTAATTTGCCTTTACTTCGATTGGTTTGTACTATTGTGATCTGAATGGTGTAAGAGCATTGGAGTGAAGCTTGGAACAAAAGAGACATAAGGAAAGATTTCATAAGGTATGTCCATGATCCTTATCTCTTAGTTCATTCAATAGGTTAGATCTAGGGAAAGTGTATTATTCTGTCCTGTTTTGTTCTAGATCCAGGTGGATCTAGGGAGATCGGTTTGTGTCCGCACTCACGGATTTATCCTGAAACACTAAGTCAAGAACAGAGATCCTTTGATCCATCATTATTTTCTCTTACATTCTATCAATAAAACTATGTACCTCTAACATACCATCATATGTTGGGTGTTCTCTGACCTGAGTTCCAATCCATGTCGCTTCTTTGACAGTTGTGCATAATCTTGAGAATAGTTCATATGAGCCCTACTACCAACTATCAAATGCTAATTATGAATCCTCATCAGCATAATGTATGCTTCTCCAACTGATCAATCCATCTATAGTGGGATTTATGTATTCCGGTCTCATTCTTCCTATTATGGCATATAATTGGTCAAGAGAACATGATTCCATATTGTTGTCCACTGGTTCAATGTTTCGAGGCCCTAAATATGGATCCAAGGGCTGAACTACTTGTATCCCATCTGATTCAAACGTCATGGTGTTCCTCTTTAGATCAATGATATCATAGTTGTCATATTCCCAATCAATTCTAAGTAGATCAGGGTAGGGGTCTTTATCTCCCATGATTTAAATTACTTCAAAATTGGTTGTCGTTTTAACTCCCGCAACATCTATTTCCACATTTTCCAGCCTTCCTACTAGGAAAATCCAGTATTGGTTTTTCATTCTCAACTCTATGGGGGAATACACTAACTAAGGTTTTCCCAAATATTCCCAGGTCTTTTTGGGTATGATGTTGACATCAAATCCAAAATCTAGCATGGCATCTTTGATTTTAAAATCATCTAGCTGGGCTTCCAACCTAAATTATTTTCATGTGCACACCTTTCTTCTTTGTATTCTCTGAGTATTATTCTCAGGGAGGTTGGTCCTTACTATGGTTTCTGGGGTTCCCTAATTTCCTAGTATTAGGTACAGGGTGTTGTGTAACTTCTTCATAAGTTTTTCATCCCCTAGGATATCAAAGAAAAATTGAAACCAAAGATTGATTACGCTTTGCGATTGATCAGGGTGTCTCTATGGAATTAAAGAGTTTCTAGGTGTCGATGGTGAGGTAGGGGCTTGGGCAAGTTTAGTTTGAAAGGTAACTTTAGGGGAATTATCCATTATTCATGGATTAGGAATACTCTTAAATATTTCTATTGCATCTTTGAAGAACAAATTTTGTTTCAAAGGGTCATACTTGTCATCCTTGGGTGTTGCTTTCTGAATATTGGGATGATTGTCTGCATCTACCCCAGTTTTTTCTCCTCCGCGAGTAATGATGTTAATATTAGGTATTTTTCCCTCGATTCTCCTTTTCACTTCTGAGATTAAGAGGTTATCTCCTCATTGAAGAACCCAATCTTCCCATTTCGTGATCAGTTATGGGCAGTCTTCAATTGCGTGCCCATTATTTTTGTAGTGAGAGCACCATGGTCATACTGGGTGAGGGAATTCTCTGGCCAAGTGACCCTGTTCATTACAGTTGTAACATTGACTCTACCCTCTTCCTCCATTTCTTTCTCCTCTGAATCCACCTCCAACCCCACCTCCCTGGCCTCTTCTAGGTCCTTGGTGGGTTTCATTTATTCTGAATGTTGTCTGATCTAATCTGTCAGCAAGCGCGTCCAACGCTCTACATTTATTTGTAGCATGGGACATATATGCAAAGAACTCGTAATGTATTGTATTGGTCACAACCATGTACTTCTGTATAATAGGACATTGCCTCATCGCATTCCCATGTGTTTGACAAATCTCACAATACTTAGTTGGATGAGATGTTTGAGTACCTGGGAAGGTATGGTATAGCCCTAGTGTATGGAATGGTGGAGTCACAGATACTTGTGCAACTCCTCCCATTGGTCTTGGAGAGGGTCCCATCGAATTGTGAGGAGGTCTCATTCCCCTCATGCATGGACATTCATTTTCTAGATTCCCTTCTGTGTAGCATCATGTGCGCCAAACCTGAGGTCATCCTAGTCTTGGTATGGTTAATTCTTGAATATTCTTCATTAGAGCAGATATTTGTCCCTAGAGTTGTGACAAATTTGCATCCATTGGAGGCCTGGTCAACCTCAGACTCCCTGGATAACCTTCCATATCTTTGATCTTCATTGATTGTTCCAAGCGTCTGTTAAGGTGGTTATTCACTATTGTGTTAGAGGAATTCTTGTGATACGTAGTAATCCTTGGATGTACCATTCTCTCGTATGATCTTCATGAATTGGATGCACTAACATCACAATAACGTCTTTAAATTTCTAATTGTACTCCCAGGAAAAGTTTCCTTCCCTTTGTTGAATCTCCCGCAACTCAAAGAGAGCTTGTTACTCTGACTGAGGTAGTTTGAATTCAGTGATGAAATTCAAACAAACTTGGTCAAGGGTGAACGCTTTTCCTTGCACTCCTGGTTCAATAGCCTTAATGTACCACTTAAGGGAATGACCCCTCAAGGTAGTCTAAAATTCCACTAACTTTTTTTCCTCAAGAGTCCCTCTGGATCTCCAGATGGCTTCAAATAAGAAAAAATGTTGCTCTACATCCTCATCCCCTTTACCCCAGAACTATGGGTATCGGGCCATCGAGCCTCCCATATTTCCAGCCATTCTGGGTCTTACTATTCCTATTAAAATAAATCCTAACGGTCCTGATTGGGATGTGCCAGGGGATCCAAATATCCTCCTGGTGTTTACACTTACAAAATATGACTGACTAAATGGATGTGATGGAATAGAAATGGCATAAATATGCGATGTATAATTTACCACGGGTATAGAGGACACATGGGGGATAGGTGATTTGGGGTTGGTTCCATTGACTTCTGGGCGAGTTTCTTTGATTTGAGGGGTCTTGTTTTCTTCCTCTAGAGTATCCTTCTTGGCTTGATTCCTGATCTTCCTCTAAAGTATCCTTCTTGGCTTGATTCCTGATGTTTCCTATTAGCAGGGATGAATCTTCTTATTCTCTTGCAAGGTCAAGACCTGCTTCATCTTCCCCTGCTTCTCCACACTCCTCTTCTCGTCCACCCACCTAGGGACTCCTTCCTCACTACGCTTCTCTCTATTTTAATCTTTGATTGGATAGTATTTCTTGTCTTCTTACCTTCCTCAACTCTTCCTTCTTTCTTTCATCTATTTCTCTTGATCTGATCTCTTTCCGCAACACCTTAGACTACCTTTTTTCTTTCTTTACCTTTCTGTGCCACCACTTCTCAACTATGGCAACTCTCCTCAAGGCTCCCGCATTTCTTGTGTTTGTTTCTTGATTTTCCCCCATCTTTCAAAGAACCCTACCCCTTCTCAGGTCATGATCCTACCCCAAAATAACCCTACCCCAAGTGTAGGTTTTTAGGCAGCCATATCAGTCGAGGGAATAGTTATCATCCCCTCCTCCATCAATAATTATTTGATCCATAGGTGAATTTCCCTCAACAATATTTGGCATGCACCTTTCTTGAAATTTCTTCCACCCATGAAAAATATTGGTGATTCTCAGTTGTGAATTCAATTATATATCCTTTCAAAGTGGTGTTAACCCAGAAATCAACTACTCGCGTAATCTAGTGATCCAACTGATGAAGTGATGTGATCTTCTCTATATCCCAAGTACAGGTCTTCTTGATGTGTTCTTTGAATTCTATAACTTCTTCTACCTGATCTATCTAATGGAATAGTTCTTCCAGGAATTTTACCTAGAATATATCATACTAGTCACTCGATATTTCATAATAAAATACATAATCTATTCTAGCCTTCACACTTTTACCTCGCACCTTCGCTTACTTCCATATAAAGGCATCACAATTTTGTTCCCACCATTGTCAAATATCATATCTATAGATCCACGAAAGCATTCTCCTTACAGGTTCCCTTCTAAAGCATAGGTCCCGACAACAGAACCATTTTGTTGGCACAAAAGTGATTAGACCAGGGTCCTCTTACATTTACCGACAAAAGGTACCAAAGTTGTCTAGAGCACTAGAATTTTCATCTTCCTGGGAGGGAAGAAGTCTCACTCGAAGTGCTACCAATACAAGAAAGAGAGGGAAGGGTAAGGAGAATACTTAGACAAATATCTGAAGTATCAAGATTCATGTTAGTCTTGCACAAGATAGATTAAACCGCTAGCAAATCTAAACATTTCCTAACTGAGAATAAAGAAACAAAGTTCTGTTTCCATTCACAAGGAAGCAATTAATCATGTAAGACAAAAAATATAATACATAGTAGAATTCAAGAGAATCAGAAGACTAAATACACAAGATCTATTCAAATTTTGGGTCTCCCATTGTATTAGCATACAAGGTTCTTCTCAGAGCTTGAGTCACATATACAAATAATCAGTAGATACTCCCCAACTAGTGTGAGACAAGGTTATCTCAGTCCCTTGCTCTTTCCAACTCTACAAAAATACATAACTTTATTACATTGACAGTCTGGTTCTTACCCAGATCTCAAGGCTCAACTAAGCTAACAATCTGAATGATAACAACAATGACTCTAGCAACAACAACAACCAACAATAACAACAACCCTATTACAATCATATTGATCCCATATATATAATTCGATCTAGGTCTTATGGTTGAGAACCCAAGAGTTATCTCTTCTTCTTGATCTTGTTACAACTTCTTTCTTCAAAAATGATGTTGCATTGTCCTTCCATCCGCTTTATGTTTCTTCCTTTAGTTTCTTGTCCAACTTCTAAGCATCTTGCACAACTTCTGTTCGCTAAAATGAAGTTGCAACATAACTTGTGCAACTTCTATGCATCAAAACAAAGGGCCCAACATCACCCTAGAAGAAGAGAAACATTTTAAGCATGAAAATTACCTAGAATGATTTGATCCTTTTGAAAAAGAAAACTCTTTAGTTTCAAAATTAAGGAGTGATAGATTGAATAAGTTGATTCTAGATGTTACTCAAAAATATTTAGATAAAATAAAAAAAAGTAGAAATGGTTATGATGATGTTGTAGAAGAAGTTCAATAATGGGAACAAATCATAGAAGAAAGAAAAGTTCTTATGATGCAGTCTGGAGAAGGAAAAAGATAAACTAGAGAACCTAATGTTATTGATGAATATAAAATTATGTTCATAATTCACAAAGAAAGTCTTTTTTACTTATAAGAAGCTCCATATTGTATTGTTGAAAATGAGCAATCATATAAAATCTGGTTGTAAATTAAAAGAGATAAAAGGGAATATTCTCCCTCTACTTTAACTCCGAATATCAACACACTAGACACATCTTACTCTTATAATATCACTACACCAATATTGATTTTGTTTCTTCTCAAAACATTGTGGATATTATTGCGTACTGGGAAGGATGGAGTAATGTTCAGAAAGGCATTCATAAATATGAAATAAATTGGGAGGAACTTTCTTATAGAATAATATGGGGATTCCAAGGTATTCTCAGACACTGGTTGCTTGGAATGAAACATGATAATAAAATGAAAACTTTTCATAGCCAAAAACTTGTTGTTGTATTATAGGAAGCTACTACTAGAGAGTTTTATGGAATGGCTCCCTTATATACTAATCATTTTTCAACTTTATTTATGTCTCAATGGTTGTGTGATCTTAGCAAGACTTATAAATTCAACTTTGAGATGCAAAATATTTTCTATAAAACTATTGATTTGGGAAATGTTTCATATTTGCATCACTATCTAGTTGCAATGCATGGTTCTTTTCTAGATCGTGTACAAATTATTTGAAAGATAAAAATATTATAAAGTCAGTCTTTTGCCTCTTTGCATGAGATATTTAATAAAATGTTTGAACACCAATGTGTCCACAGAAAGGTTTCAAGAATTGATGAAGAACAATTATGGGGTCCTTCAAATTGAATTGTTCCATGAGTTCGATCCTCGGACCTGTGGGTTATGGACCCATGAAATGGATTGCAAATGTCATCCATGGTGGAAATTAAAACTCAAATACTCTCCCTTGAATGCACCCTGATCTTGTAATGAATCTTCTTAAAAATCATTCTCGTGAAGTTTATAGGAACTTCACCTCTCTCACAAGTCTGGATATCGTATTGTCCAAACAATTTGTGGATCAACTCCTGTACTCATAGCTTCGGTGCTCACCTTCATTCACATATCCTTTATCATTTCAGATGCTCCACCTGCTTCACAAGACTCAAGTATTTTTGAGGTCTCGTTTCAACACTTTCTTCGCTGAGCACTTTATCCAATTCACGCCCAAAATTGACAGCTAGAAACCATGGCTAACCAACCTTTCTATTACCACCTTCAAAGATTCATTAATTTTGAATTTACACTTACATGATATTGGTTTAACCTCATATCATCGTTGATCCATTCCATTATCAATGGTGGATCCCTTCACTCAAATACAATGTTTCCTCAAATATTTGGACTTCTACTCTCACATTGTGATATCACACCTCACTCCTCACACATGCATTTGGACTCCAAATCTATAAATTCATTATGATTTGGAGACAAGAATAAATTCATAGGAAATGGAACTCATGGTTACATATAATAAACAAATTTTATTAGATAATTGAGCTTGATGTTACATACAAGGGCACTCTTAGGCCCTGATCATTCCTAGCCTAGTTTACATTATGGCGACCTCCTCCTATTTCAACACCTGAAGGTTTACATATTTAAAACAAATAGAGTGATCATATCATCTTAGATATGATCATTCCCTCGAAATCTATCAGTAACATGATTAATAGAGTAATTAAATAACAATACATAAACAACCTTATCATTTTACACTAATTTCGAAGAAATCACATCCTTCTCTTGCCACACTATACCTTTTGGAAGGTTCAGAAATTTCCACTTTGATTAGGGGGGGTTAATGTGTTAAATTTTCACTATGATAAGCTCAAGCATGAGTTTTATTTCAATTTTAGCATTTACTTGAACCATAGAAAAATGCAGCTACACCATTAGAAATTGTTGCAATAACCAAGATCACAAGAAGAAATACCATGCACAAGAACAGAAGAAATATCCCGAGAAAATCTTATCAATAAGGATAGAAAACCCAACCAATCCTTTTCTATATTCTCAAGATAAATACCTCCCACACCATACACCTAGCACACAAAAGGGTTCTCTCAAAAACCAAGAAGGCTAGTGCCCAAGAGAGGTGCACACTTCAGCCCTAGAACTTGTACTTGTTGAAATTTCCAAAATCACATGTGTGTTGTGTTTCCTCAATGGGGAAATCACCTTTATTTATATTAGACTGGACACATCAAAAGTGGTGTCTATTGGCACAACAAATTTGACCTCAATAACTCATAATACAATTAATAATTACAATATTAATTATCTTTTACATTAATTATCTTTCACTTTATGGTAGGGCCGACATGTACCCTTTACATCACAATTAGGGTTACATGTAAATATAACTCTTAGAAAATATAGCAAGGGATCTCACACACCCACTAGTGTTCAACCACTAGGGGCACGCCCACTTGTTCTTAGCCATAGGGACGTCCAAATCAACAGATCTCTATCTCACTGAGTCTCCCAAGAGAATCATCTAGACACAGACTCACTAGTGCTCATCCACTAGGATCGCGTCCACCTGTGCTCAGGCACAGGGAAGTCCTACTCAATAGATATCTATCTCACTAAGTCTCATAGGAGAATCATATGGAGTACCACATCGTCTCAACTCTCTACACATAGGAGAACAATAAACCCATCACATGGGATCCTTCACCCCTCACAGGGGTACACATCGTTTCATCTCTAACGACACACCCTATCTCATGGGCATATTCCCTACTCAGGGGCACACAATGTTCCATAACCATCTCATGGAGAATAACACACCCATATCATGGGCATATTCCCTACACAAGGGCACAAAACATTCCATCTCCATCTCAGAGAGGAACAACACACCCATCTCATGGGCGCACCTAACTCATGGGAACTCTCATAGGTCAACTCAGTCAGTCTGTGTCCTAGAGGATGTCTCACGTAGCTGTAATCATCAAAACTCCCTCTCGAATAGGGAGGCATTCTCCACCAGGTCAAGTCTCGCACAGAATTACTCAAACTTCATCTTGGCAAGCAGTTTAGTGAAGATATCTGCAATCTACTCATGTGTAGGAAGGTATTTCACGTGTATTTCTTTCCTCTGCACCATGTCTCTGATATAATAATATTTTATTTCAATGTGTTTCAATCTATCGTGAAACACATGGTTCTCAGAGAGATTCACACAACTCTAGTTATCACAATGAATAATGGTGGGATCCATCTAATGATCAAATAAATCTATCAAGAGCTTGCGAAGACACACTTATTCATAGACCACCACACTCAAGGATATATACTCTGCTTCTGCGTTACTCAAAGCCATAGAGATTTGTTTCCTGCTACAACAGGAAACCATGGCATACCCCAAGGTAAAAAAACAATTGGATGTGCTCTTCCAGTTCACTACACTCTCTGCCCAATCTGTATCGGCATATCCCTACAAACTCAACTCTACACTGGAGGAATATCTCATGCCATCTCCAACTGTGTCTCGTAGATATCTCAATACATGCTTCGTTGTTATCTAGTGAGTTTGTCTCGACTGAATCATGAACTGACTAAGTAAATTCACTGCATAGCATATATCAGGTCTTGTGTTAACCAGATACATAAATTATCCAATCAATTGTCGGTACAAGTGTGGATCAATATCGCCTGAATCAGTAGAAGCATCATTCATTTTCTTCAAATCCATCACCATCGGTGTAGGCATGGATTTTCACTCTATCATACTAAACTTATTTAATATCTCCAATGTATATTTTCCTTGACTCAGGAAAATATCATTAGTCCTCTGCCATACTTCTAGTCCCAAGAAGTAGTGCATCATACCCAGATCCTTCATCTCGAATTTAGCAGTCAATGCTTGCTTGCATTTAGCTATAAGTCTTTCTGAACTGGTGAGGAATAGTTCATCCACATATAGGACCAAGATTAAGAAATCATTACCAATAATATGGCAATATAGGTTTGGATCAACAACACTCTTATTGAACCCAAACTCATCAAGAATCCATCCATTTTCTCATACCAAGCATGAGGTTCTTGCTTTAGTCCATACAAGGATTTCTTCAACCTACACACATGAGATTTCTCATTGTGTATCACAAATCCTTCTGGTTGATCGATATAAAATTCTTCCTCAATATCACCATTGAGAAAGGATGTCTTTACATCCATCTGATGTAGTTTCCAACCCATGGATGCAGCTAGTGCAATGATAGTATGGATGGATGTGTATCGGGCTACTAGAGAAAATGTCTCATCATAGTCAATTCCCTCTACTTGTGAGTATCCTCTGGCTACAAATATCACTTTGTATTTCTTGATACTTCCATCAGCTACATGATTGATCTTATAGATCCACTTGAAATTTACTATAGACTTCCCTTCTGGTCTCGAAACAATATCCCATACATCATTCTTCAAGATAGACTGATATTCTTTTGTCATGGCATCTTTCCATGCCTACTCACATGTAGCTTCTCCATGAAAAGAAGGCTCAGAATCAATGATGTGTCTCATGGCTGAAAGGTAGCTTGAAAATATCTTTGGTCTCTATCTCTCTTGGGATGTGCCTTGAGGGGTTGCATGTCCCTCTACCTCCTCTAGAGTCTGTTGAGTGCAAGCAGGCCTTTTATGCCCTATTGCAATATCTCTGGGGATATCAACTGGAGCAACTAGATCAGCTGGAACAATTGGATCAACTGGAATAATGTTTGTCTCCCTCTGAACTGCTGAAGAGGGAGAAGGTATTGTCTCACTGTCAATCTCCATCTGAGATTCTTTGGATATTTGAAAGGTTATTTCTTCTTCAAAGATAACATCTCTGCTTATCTCAATCTGTCTCTGACTGGGGATGTAGATCTGATATGCCTTCGAAGATCCATTATATCCCGAAAATGTAACCTTTTTCTCTAAAGGGTCTAACTTCGATCTCTTCTCTTTGGGTACAAGAAAATATACTGGGAACCCAAATATCCTGAAGTGTCCAATCTCATGCTTTACTCCGGTGAAGGCTTCTTTAGGAGTTATGTTCTTCAAAATTTTGGGAAGACTCATGTTCTGAACATATATTGTTTTCATGCACGCTTATGCCCACAAATTCATAGGTAGACTCTGATCATGTATCATCGCTTTGGTTTCCTCGATGATGGTTCTTTTCTTCCTCTATGCAACCCCATTTTGTTTAGGGTTGTAATGAACTGTGTACTCCCTCTTGATCCCTGCTTCAATATAAAAATTGTTGAAATTCTTGAAGGTGTATTCTCCTCCATTATCTGATCTTAGTACCTTGATCTTTCTTCTGGTAAGGTTCTCAACCTGAGCTTTGAATTCTTGAAATTTTTCAAGGAATCCATCCTTGTTCTTCAGGAAGTAAATCCAAGTTTTCCGAGAGTGATCATTTGTGAAGAGTACATAGTACAAATATCCATTCAAGGAGGCAACAGTCATTGGATCACACACATTTGAATATATCAAGTCAAAGATTTCCTTGGATCTATTGTCACTACTCAAGAAGGACCCTTTCACATTCTTTCGAAGGGAACAACCTCTGCAAACCTTTATGTTGAATCTGTATCTCTAGAAGGATTGTTACCATTTTCCCTAAAGATGGAAGATCTCTATAATGAATGTGAGAAAGTATCATATTCCATTCCTCACTCAAGATGATAGTATCATGTAACGGGGCCTAGTGATCCGAAATCGGATGGAGAAGCCTGACAGGGCTTGAAAAATGCTAAAAAATGAAAGTGCTCGGAATGTGACGAAATCTGTGCCATTGCGTCCGTCTCATCTTCTTCATTCCGATGGTATATTTACTTTGTCAAACGGACTATGTATGGAGAAGATATCGCATTCTGTCCAAAAAGTCAAACAGGAAAAAAAAAGGGATGACTGTATAGTCCGTACAGTCCACATGTCATGATGACTGTGTAGACCGTACGGTTCGTACAGGTGTCGTGGAAGTTCCAGAAGGAGACACGTGGCAGCTCCAGAAGGCAACACATGTCAGACAGTTTTGGACGTACGGACAGCCAGCTAGACCTATCCGAAGGTTATACGTGTCACCACTGAAAGGGTGACACGTGGCATGGATGACGTCAGCAGCTGACGTGGCAGGCTGACAGGGAAGACATGCAAACTGACAGGTGGCAGTACGGCAGGCTGACGTGGTAGTACGGCTTACAACAAGTGGCAGGCACATGGACCAATCACTAACTGACACGTGTCATGGTTTGGTTGGTTGTAGAGGTGCCACGTGACCCAGTCAAGGGCTGCCACGTGGCACCCCGTGGTTGGCTGTTGGTTTTGGTGTAAAATTGGTATGGCATGGCCGGGGGTTGAACCTGCGACCTCTCGGTGGGAAACGGACTGGCAGGGCTGGGCTAACCGCCCGCCCGGCTGGTGGTGCTTGTAAACCATTCGGCATTTAAAATATTTGAATTTAAACAAGGTTCTTGTCTGGGTCGGAAAGGGCTGGGGCCTAGCCCCAGCCCGTGGAGATATTACACCCGCCATACAACTGCGAGCGCGAGGTTACACCAACGGTGTGGGGGGAAAGGGTAAGCCCCCAGATTCCGGGCGGTTACCACAGGACCGGTGCCAACCAACAAAACGGGCGCGGTTATAAAATGGTTAGGCCCGTGGCCTATGTGAACACAACGGAACCGAGAGTTAGTGCCAAAAGAGGGGGGACCAGCACATAGCGCGTGGCCACATGGCCCCCCATATAACTGTTCAAGAGGGCGCGCGTGGATACAGGGGGCTAGCGCCCATAATTTATTTTCCAAAGTGGGTTTATAACAAAGTTTTTCATTTTTAATAATGGTTAAACCCATTTTAAATGTATTTTCTCCATTTTGGGGGGATATTGGGTAGCTTTGGAGCCTAAATATTGGGAGGAAGTTGGAGATGAGTAACCAACTTCCCAGCTATATAACCCAGGCCTGTTTGAGGCCATAGAGGGGCATTCAGAGAAAAAATATGATGAGGAGAAGCCAAGCCAAAGCCATTTTGATGCAGAGAAGCTTTTGAGGATTTGAATAGAAATAAAGAAGCCTCCCCCACAGAGAAAAAGGCTCGGAGACATAGGCAAAGTTGTGCCGAACTCCGTTATCAATCTGTGTGTTATGGTTTTCTGTCTATTATTTCATTTTAGATCTGCATATGTGTATATGGCTGTCATAATTCCTCTTCTTTCCTCATTCTTCACTAAGTTTTCTCAAATGGTTAATTAACGCATGTGAAATTAAAACTCATCCATAAGTCATTAAAAGATCCTATGGATCAAGTGGTATCAGAGCTAGTTGACGTTTGGATTTGAGTTGCATGTTAACTAGGGAAAAGCTACAGCGTGGTGAAGGCGAGCTTGTTGCAGAGAATCCATTAATTGGATTGA
>JZKD02S1708062.1:701711-715293 GCA_000966675.3 Picea glauca
ATTCAATTTTATCTCTAGAAAAAAAGGGGGCTACTACTTAGAGAACCCGTTTTTAATTTAGGGGTTGACTTTAATGTTTTAGTTGCAATAATACTAATTTTCAAGTTTGGAAATTTCAAAGACTTAGTTTTAACCTTGAAAATTAAAAATGGTATTGTTGTTAGCATGACTTTTTTATTTGAGAGTTGATTTTAAGTTTTTTGTCGACAATCTTACGATCTTGTTAAGGGCATGGTTGCAATAGGTGGTAATTTTAACCATAAAAAATGGTGCAACTGGTAGCACCACCTTTTGGAATGAGGGTAAAAATAGCCACTAAATGTGACCTCTAAAAAAACATGAACTCTAGATATTTCTCGTTAATTTGCAGTATTTTGACTCATAAGTTCTCAAGTTCACCTAAGAGGTTTCCTAAGATTTTGTAAATCTTCTTAGCTTCTATCCTTTTAGGAAAAGGAGGTGTTGGTTGATGGATAGGTTATTTCTCTTGTGGAGGAGTTTCTTTCTCCTCAGATCCCTAATTCCCCAAGGGCTCTATAATGAGATGTGGGGTTATTAGTACCTTCCCTAGCCTCAAATTGATCTCCTGGAGATCCATAGAGTGATTTTGGTAAGCGGTCATATTGCTATTGTATACTTGTTGGACTTTCCTATTGTTTGGATTGGGTGTTCATTGGGCAGGCAACTGATATTCGTTTGGGATTGTCTAGTTATTGTTTGTTGGAGAGTTGATTGCTTGAGGTGGAGGTGGGAGAAATGATTGGTGTTTCTATTTTTTAGGTCTCCAGCCTTATGGAGGGTTATTCCAATGTTATTTTTTCATTTGAGGTTGAGATGTGAATGATTGAAGGGGAGATTGGAATATTTGAGGATGGTTTTGGTATTACCATTGATTTTGCATTTACTAACTTATTTGATTGGGAAGATACTAGGGTTCAACATGTATTTGTATAATATATCCAAAAAAGTATTGAGGATAGGAATAAGGCATACCTAGTTGAAATGGTCAAACTATTTCTTGCCTCCTCTAGTTGGTGAAACATAGTTTCTCCATATTCATCTGACCTCCTTGGTAAGAAAACTTTATACTTGAAAAAGAAAAAAAAATGTTAGTTTGATGTTTCTCTTCACAAATTCCACGCATTTCCATAGTATTGAGTGGACATTCATTTCTAGCATGTTTTTTTGTGCATTTAGAATAAACAAATAGTTATGGATTTTTCTGCTTCCTCTTTATATGCATTGTATTCATCTACATATCTAGTGAATGTAAAATGTCAGTTTTCATATCTTCTAAAAATCTTCCTATTTCATTCTTTGTGAGAGTTTTCAAATTGGATGATTGTGGGGCATCACTCCTTCCACTCATACTTTTATTTCTTATAGACATGGATTAATTCGTAAATACTTGCTTGATGTCTTCATACTCCAACTAGAAGATGTCTCCATTTGCAAGGAGATTCAAAGTTTCCATCAATTCCTCTATCACTCCTTTAAGCAACACAAATTTGAAGTATTTTTCATCCAATTTGCAACTCTAAGGCCTCTTGTAACTAAGTTGGAACCTCTCTTCATAGTTTTCTAATGATTCACTTTCTCCTTGTATCATTCCAAAGGTCTTGTCTCTGGTGATGGGACAATGAATTTTGGCAAGAATGTTGAAGTCCTCATTTTAAATTTCAACTTGAAGTTTGTGCAAACTTATGAGGTATTGTGCAATGTATGCACAAACTAATCTATTACAAATATCTACTATGATGTAGGAGCATCCCTCACGACAAGCAAAACCAACGTGGAAGTAGAAGACAACAAGAAGACGTCCAGCGCAAGTTTTTGAATTTTCCTTGAAGTTGATGCGCAAACATAAATGAGATCATTTAATGAAGGCGCCTTGGTAAAATGTAATCAGACCTTGAGCACCCCGCTCTCGTCTGAGATAGACAGAGGCATTTATAAGTAGTAAATGTAGGTAGGTAGAATTGAATATTAGATTAGACAGTTTTAGAAGAAAGAGGGAAACAGGATATAAACACCCTCATTGTATAATTGTAACATTAACAGGAGCAAGAAGAATCTAGAGCATAGGAGAGAAGCAGAGAACTGTAGAGGAACACCCATGTACAGATCTTGAATTAATAGAAGAAGTTGATTCAGATTCATGGTTGTTGTGTTATTCTCTGTGTATGTGTGTTGAATGCTTTGCTTATGAATATTACTTCCTGTTATGCATTTATTATTATGCTGTGTGTATGATTTCATGTGTTAAGATTGAAATCTGAGAGGAAGTGGAATGAGTTACAATTTTTTCTCTGTCTGAGCAAGGATTCCTGCAAGGAGTGCAGTCGAAGTCGTCCACAAGGAGTGCGTTGACAGAAGGCTCAGATAGCTTAACTATTGTTCTCATTCACCTAGGAGTAAAATTTGGTTACACGGGCCGTGCAAGGAGTGCGCAAGCTAAGGAGAGTCTCAGTCGTGAAACTGAGCGAAGTATTTAAGGACTACTGCTGCAGGTGTGCGCAGAGTCAAGAGAACTCAACACTTAGAAGTCGTTGAGAATTGCCGCAAGGAGTGCGTGCAGAGAACCTCTTTGAGGTTGAAGTAATTGAGGAAAGCTTAGGAAGGATAGGTACCTGAGTTGTTGAAGATCAGTGTAGGTAAGTGCGACTTGAGGTTGCAAGGACGTCACAGGTTGGCGAGTGGGCGAGTCAGTCTCGCAAGGAAACATTCAATCACCCTGTGGATTTTACGAAAAGGAGGAACGGACGGACAAAATCCTTTGAGAGGGTTTTCGCGAAGTCCCGTGGGCCGTTGGATCTCACAGAGTTGCGAGGAGGTTACGACCAAACCTGAGCCCAAGCTTGAGAGGCTACTAAGTCGTTGGATCAGCAAGTGATTTCCCATCAGCCGCTAGATCTCGAGGAGTTGCGCAGGGGTTAAGCCCTAGTGTGCAGAGGAGAAGTCCTGGACAAGTCATCAGGATATCGAAGTCATCGGGAATTCCAAGAGGGCAGAAATCACGACATCGGGAATCACAATCCGTGATTTACCGACAAGATCAGAACCGTCTATCAGGGAGATACGTGTCAGGAGATCCCGAGGGTTCAGAGTTTGGAGCATCAGGGTTTCCAAGGGCATGAAACTCTTGCACATTGGAATCGCGAAACGCGATATCCCGATGGAGGGTCGTGTGGGCCACAGTTAAGGTTAGTGGAGGACAACTGTCAGACATCCAGGAAGAGTCCGGAATCGGCATATCGGAGTTCCTGAGGACAAGGAACTCGAGATCTTTCAAGTCCCGAATCCCGGAGGAAATCGGGACCGTTCATTTAGAGGACGCATGGTAGAGATCTGCGCCATCGGAGAAATCCCGACAAGGAGTTAGTCCATCGGCGTTTGGAGTTCATCGGGATATCGGGATCCCGGTCAAAAGTGGTTCGTGCACTTTGAAATCGCGATTCGCGAAACCCCGATCAGTGGGGGATAGCTGTCAACATAGCAGGGCTGAGGGAAGAACGTAGTGGAAGCTAACTGTCAGCCTGATGGAGAATCAGCGTTCAAGAGATCGGGAAACTCACGGGTAAGTGTTTTACAACATCGCAAACCCCGTAGCCCCGACAATAGGTAGGACTACGGTCCCGGAATTAGTGGTCACATTGGCCAGGGCTTAGCTTGGAGGGATAAATCACATCGGGGATTGGAGGATCGAGAGTTTCGGGTACATGTGCACCTCGGCATCGCAAACCCTGAAACCCCGATGGGAGTTACAGCTGCGGTCTTATAGTAGCCGGTCGTGTGGACTAAAGGCTTAGCCGGCTAGGGCTAAGGTGCCAAGGAAGCGCATCGGAGATCAAGGATCGGTGATTCAAGTTACTAGGACATCGCAGGTGTCAAAACCCCGATAGAAGGAGTCCTGATAGAAGGGGGGGAATCCCCGAAGAGGTTTCTGTGGGTGAAAATTTCCCGATAGGGAAATAGAAGAACTTCAATTTCTTCGGGCCGATAGAAGGAGAGGGATCCTGTGAGTGGACATGCCCATGGTTGGCGCGCCTGCGTCAAGTGGTATCAGATCTTAGAAAAAAATAAAAAAACTTCTTTGCTTTCTGTAGCGGAGGAAAAGGAGAATTCACCATGCCGCCAAGGAGAAGAGGTAGACAATCGCCTGATCCAGAGGAGGAAAGGGAATTATCCAGAGAAAGAGGTAGGCAAGTGTAGAATCCAGACATGGAGAGATAAATGCGTAATCTTTGTGCCAGAATGGAGGACATGAAGACATCGCAAAGGCGCAAAGCTGATGCAGGAGACATCAGTGAATCCGAGGATGAAGGTGATGTTGGACATAGAGAAGAAGAAATCCCAAAGGAAGATGCAGCGAGCGAACGCTTACTTAAAGATGTTGCAAGAATGAGTACCAAGGTAAAAATGGACATTCCAGTCTATGAGGGAAATCTGGATGTAGAAGAGTTGCTAGATTGGATTAGATCTCTAGACACTTACTTCAACTATGAAGATATTCAAGAGGATAAGAAGGTTAGGCATGCCGTCACGAGATTAAAAGGACATGCAGACTTATGGTGGGATGAATTGCAAGCTGATAGGCGTTGCCAAGGCAAGCAGAAGATTAAGAGCTGGGACAGGATGATTGCAAAGATGAAAGAAAAATTCATTCCCAGGGATTATCAAATTTCTTTGTTCAGGAGGATGCAGAACCTGAGACAGAAGCTGATGACAATGAAAGAGTATACTGAGGAATTTTACAGGTTGAATATCAGGGCAGTTCATCACGAAAGCAATGACGAAAAGGTGGCCAGGTAAATGAATGGCCCGAGGTATGAAATTCAGGATGAAATAAGTATGGCAACCATCCAAATGGTGGAGGATGCTTACCAATTGGCTCTGAAAGTTGAGGAGAAGCTGAGTCGTAAACAAAGTCAGAGAGGCTGAGGCAGAAGTCAGCCCAGAGGAAAAGAAGTTGCCCAAGAGAAATACCAGAAGCCCAAGGAGGAATGGAAGAAACCTCAGGGAAAGGTTGAAAGAGGTGGAACCTCACAGAGAAGGCCATATGTTGAGCAACGAGGACAGCAAATTGAACAAAGAGGAGGATATGCTGATAATGATAGGTTTCCTCGTACCAGAAGTAGAGGAAGAGGAAGAGGTGGAGTAATTACATGCTTCACGTGTGGAAAGAATGGGCACAGGTCGTTTGAGTGTCCAGAGAAAAAGAGAGAAACTAGAGAGACTGACACTGCCAAGGCACAGAGGCAAGATGTTGAAGCAAAATACGTTGAAAGCGGAAGGTCATTGGTGATGCGGAAGGTCCTTTTGACGCCAGAGAAGGAGATGGAGAATGCAGCACAGAGGAACATTCTTTTTAGGACTACTTGCAAGACCAAGGATAGAGTGTGCAAGGTCATTGTGGATAGTGGAAGCACAGATAATCTCATTTCAACCGAGATGGTAGAAAAGATGGAGCTGGAGACAACTGATCATCCAAGTCCATACAAAGTTTCATGGCTACAGAAGGGACATCAGGTAAATGTCACTAAACAGTGCTTAGTTGACATGAAGATAGGAGGATATAATGATTAAATTTTATGTGATGTTATTCCTATGGATGTTTGTCATCTATTGCTAGGAAGACCATGGAAGTATGATAGAAATGTGATTCATGATGGGAGGATGAACACATATACCCTGGAGAAGAATGGGAGAAACCACACGTTGCATCCAATTGAGGATAAGGAGGCGAAACCGGAAGTAAGCAACAGAGTACTTCTCATGAGTGGGAAGGAACTTCTTACAAAAGTTAAGAAGAAGGAGGATCCACAATTCTTTGTGGTCAGAAAACTGGGAATTGTTCTGACTAGCACAAGAGTGGATGATTTGCCAGAAGAAGTTCAGGAACTGTTGGAAGAGTTCGTTGATATTGTAGTGGATGAATTACTTCATTCATTGCCACCAATGAGGAGTGTGAGTCATCATATAGACCTCATACCAGGAGCTAGTTTTCCAAACAAAGTCGCGTACAGATTGACGCCACAAGAGAATGAAGAGGTTAAAAGACAGGTCCAGGAGTTGTTGGACAAAGGTTTGGTCAGGGAAAGCTTGAGTCCATATGTCGTTCCAACAGTACTCAGTCCGAAGAAAGATGGAGGCTAGAGGATGTGCACTGATTCAAGGGCGATAAACAAGATAACTATCAGGTATAGATTCCCATTGCCAAGAATGGATGATTTGATGGATTGCTTGAGTGGAGCAAATTTTTTTCAAAGATAGATTTGAAGAGTGGATATCATCAGATTCATATGAGAGAAGGTGATGAGTGGAAGACGGCCTTCAAAACCAATGAAGGACTGTATGAATGGCTTGTCATGCCGTTTGGCTTGACGAATGCACCGAGTACCTTTATGAGGTTGATGAATGAAGTCTTGAAGGAGTTCATCGGGAAATTTGTCATTGTGTATCTGGATGACATATTGGTTTTCAGCAAGACAAAGGCTGAACATATGAAGCCTTTGGCCATTGTGATGAGGAAGCTACAGCAGGAGAAGTTGTTGATAAATATGAAGAAGTCCTCATTCATGAAGACATAACTCATTTATTTGGGGTTTGTTATTTCAGCAAATTAATTAAATATGGATCCAGATAAGGTAGAAGTAATCAAGAATTGGCCATCACCGAGAAATATTTTCGAGGTGAGAAGTTTTCATGGATTGGCCAGTTTCTACCGGAAATTCATCAGGAATTTCAGTGGAATCAGTGCAGCAATGATGGATACAGTGAAGAAAAGACATAAATATTTTCAATGGACTGAAGAGGCTGAGAAGAGTTTCAATTTGTTGAAACGAAAGATTACAGAGCAACCGGTTTTGGTGTTGCCAGATTTTCAAAAGACATTTCAGGTGAAATGTGATGCAAGCGAGTTTTCCATAGGAGCAGTCTTGAGTCAGGAGGACAGACCGATTGCATATTTCAGCGTGAAGCTGAATGAGGCAAAAGAAAAGTACTCCACGTATGATAAAGAATTCTATGCTATCATCTAGGCATTGAAAAAATGGAGGCACTATTTGATTCCAACAGAATTTGTTTTATATAGTGATAACCATGCATTACAGTTTGTGACTCAACAAGAAAAGTTGAATTAGAGGCATGCTAAGTGGGTTGAATACATGCAAAATTTCACTTTTGTAATAAAGCATATTTCTGGTACTGCTAACAAAGTGGTTGATGCTTTGAGCAGGAAATGTTTGTTGTTGCAGGAGTTCAAAGTCAGGACGTTACGCTTTGATGATATGAGGGACATGTATGCAGATGATCAAGATTTCAAGGAAGTGTATGAAGCAGCTAAGAATCCAATTCTCAAAGACATAAGCCCTTGGGTAGACTACATGATCCAGGAGGGATTACTGTTCAGAGGAAATCAACTGCGTATTCCAAAATGCTCCATGAGGGAGAACCTGTTGAAGGAGAAACACAGTGGAGGCTTAGCAGGACACTTCGGCCATGACAAGACATTTGCAAAGTTGAGCGAGTCATACTTTTGGCCAAGGATGCGAGCCGAGGTCAAAAGGTTTGTGGATAGATGCAGGATTTTCCAACATTCAAAGGGAAGGAAACAGAATGCGGGTTTTTATCAGCCATTGCCCATACCTGAGAAGCTGTGGGATGAAATTAGCATGGATTTCGTGTTGGGGTTGCCGAGGACACAAAGAGGTGTTGATTCAATCTTTGTGGTAGTTGATAGGTTTTCTAAGATGGCACACTTCATTCCATGCCAGAAAACCAGCGATGTGACTCACATCGCAAATTTGTTTTTCAAAGAGATTGTTCGACTTCATGGATTGCCGAAAAGCATAGTTTCAGACAGAGACACAAAATTCATAGGGCATTTCTGGAGGACATTGTGGAAGAAGCTGGGAAGTAACTTGGAGTTTAGTTCTACTTATCATCCTCAGATGGATGGGCAAATGGAAGTGGTGAACAGAAGTCTGGGAGACTTGCTGAGGAGCTTGGTGACAGAGCACCGTAGCAGCTGGGATAGCATATTGTCGCAAGCAGAGTTCGCATACAATGATTCAGTGAATAGGAGCACAGGCTGAAGTCCATTTCAGATTGTATATGGAACGCAGCCGAGAGGAGTTTCTGAATTAAGGGATTCAGAACAAACTACGACTAGCAGCGCTAGTGCAGAAGAATTCGCTGAAGCAATGAAGGAACTTCACAGCCAGGTGAAGGAGCGGTTGCTAAAATCAAGCCAAGAATACAAACGCAGATCCGATCAGCATAGAAGACAACTTTAGTTTGAAGTTGGTGATCTAGTTCTGGCACATTTGAGGAAAGAAAGGTTCCAAAGGGGAACATACAACAAACTGAAGATGAAGAAAGTCGGACCATGCAAGGTCTTGAAGAAGATGGGAGAGAATGCTTATGAGATCGAGTTACCAGAGGGCATTGGAATATCTCCGATATTCAATGTCTCGGATTTATACCCATACAAGCTTGAGGAAGCAGGAACAAGTGATGAACAGCCAGAAGTTCAATGGCACAAGCAAATGCCAGTTGCAGAGAAGCCACAGATGGAGCAGATACTGAATAAATGAGTGGGTAAGAAAACCAGAAGGAAAGAATATTTTGAATATTTGGTCAAGTGGAAGGGACATCCAGTTGAAGATGCCAGCTGGGAGACTGAAGAAGAAATTCTGAAGCATGGACATGCCTTGCAGGAGCTCATGGACAGGAGCCCATGCAAATTTTCAAGCGACGGAGTATGATGCAGGAGCATCCCTCATGACAAGCAAAACCAACGTGGAAGCAGAAGACAGCTGGAAGATGTCCAACGCAAGTTTTTGAATTTCCCTTGAAGTTGATGCGCAAACATAAATGAGATCATTTAATGAAGGCGCCTTGGTAAAATGTAATTAGACCTTGAGCGCCCCGCTCTCGTCTGAGATAGACAGAGGCATTTAGAAGTAGTAAATGTAGGTAGGTAGAATTGAATATTAGATTAGACAGTTTTAGAAGAAAGAGGTAAACGGGATATAGACACCCTCATTGTATAATTGTAACATTAACAGGAGCAAGAAGAATCTAGAGCATAGGAGAGAAGCAGAGAACTGTAGAAGAACACCCATGTACAGATCTTGAATTAATAGAAGAAGTTGATTCAGATTCATGGTTGCTGTGTTATTCTCTGTGTATGTGTGTTGAATGCTCTGCTTATGAATATTACTTCCTGTTATGCATTTATTATTATGCTGTGTGTATGATTTCATGTGTTAAGATTGAAATCTGAGAGGAAGTGAAATGAGTTACAATTGTTTCTCTGTCTGAGCAAGGATTCCTGCAAGGAGTGAAGTCGAAGTCGTCCGTAAGGAGTGCGTTGACAGAAGGCTCAGATAGCTTAACTATTGTTCTCATTCACCCAGAAGTAAAATTTGGTTACACGGGTCGTGCAAGGAGTTTGCAGGCTAAGGAGAGTCTCAGTCTTGAAACTGAGCGAAGTATTTAAGGACTAATGCTGC
This sequence comes from Picea glauca, assembly GCA_000966675.3. Classification (NCBI taxonomy): domain Eukaryota; kingdom Viridiplantae; phylum Streptophyta; class Pinopsida; order Pinales; family Pinaceae; genus Picea; species Picea glauca. Next base: position 711,230 of record JZKD02S1708062.1, read on the forward strand.
AGGTGTGTGCAGAGTCAAGAGAACTCAACACTTAGAAGTGGTTGAGAATTGCCACAAGGAGTGCGTGCAGAGAACCTCTTTGAGGTTGAAGCAATTGAGGAAAGATCAGGAAGGATAGGTACCTGAGTTGCTGAAGATCAGCATATATAAGTGTGACTTGAGGTTGCAAGAACATCGCAGGTTGGCGAGTGGGCGAGTCAGTCTCGCAAGGAGACATTCAATCACCCTGTGGATTTTACGAAAAGGAGGAACGGACGGACAAAATCCTTTGAGAGGGTTTTTGCGAAGTCCCATGGGCCATTGGATCTCACGGAGTTGCGAGGAGGTTACGACCACACCTGAGCCCAAGCTCGAGAGGTTGCTGAGCCGTTGGATCAGCAAGTGATTTCCCATCAGCCATTAGATCTCGAGGAGTTGAGCAGGGGTTAAGCCCTAGTTTGCAGAGGAGAAGTCCCGGACAAGTCATCGGGATATCGAAGTCATCAGGAATTCCAAGAGGGCAGAAATCACGACATCAGGAATCGCGATCCGCGATTTATCGACAAGATAAGAACCGTCTATCAGGGAGATACGTGTCAGGAGATCTCGAGGGGTCAGAGTTCGGAGCATCGAGGTTTCCAAGGGCAAGAAACTCTTGCACATTGGAATCGCGAAACGCGATATCCCGACGGAGGGTCGTGTGGGCCACAGTTAAGGTTAATGGAGGATAAGTGTCAAACATCCAGGAAGAGTCGGGAATCGGCATATCGAAGTTCCTGAGGACAAGGAACTCGAGATCTTTCAAGTCCTAAATCCTAGAGGAAACCGGGACCGTTCATTTAGAGGACGCATGGTAGAGATCTACGCCATCGGAGAAATCCCGACAAGGAGTTAGTCCATCGGCGTTTGGAGTTCATCAGGATATCGGGATCCCGGTCACAAGCAGTTTGCGCACTTTGAAATCGCGATTCGTGAAACCCCGATCAGTGGTGGATAGATGTTAGCATAGTGGGGCTGAGGGAAGGACGTAGTGGAAGACAGTTGTCAGCCTGATGGAGAATCGGCGTTCAAGAGATCGGGAAACTCACGAGTAAGTGTTTTACAACATCGCAAACCCCGTAGCCCCGACAGGAGGTAGGACTACGGTCCCAGAATTAGTGGTCACATTGGCCAGGGCTTAGCTTTGAGGGATAAAGCACATCGGGGATTGGAGGATCGGGAGTTCCGGGTACATGTGCACCTCGGCATCGCAAACCCCGAAACCCCGATGGGAGTTACAGCTACGGTCTTACAGTAGCCAGTCGTGTGGACTAAAGGCTTAGCTGGCCGGGGCTAAGGCGCCAAGGAAGCTCATTGGAGATCGAGGATCGGTGATTCAAGTTACTAGGACATCGTAGGTGTCAAAACCCCGATAGAAGGAGTCCCGATAGAAGGGGGAGTCCCCGAAGAGGTTTCTGTGGGTGAAAATTTCCCGATAGGGAAATAGAAGAACTTCAAGTTCTTCGGGCCGATAGAAGGAGAGGGATCCTGTGAGCGGACGTGCCCGTGGTTGGCGCACCTGTGGCATACTAGAAATGAAACATACTAATTCTAGGAATGTAAGAACTAAAAAAGAAAATGAACATAAATAAAATTGTAATTCAAATGCAAAGAAATATATAAATTAATCGAAAGAAAAGACTATAAAACAGAATCCAAGGGGCCAAGTAGCCTAATGACCAATCCCCACTTATCATGTCAGTGGAAATCTAGGGTACAAATCTGCAAGGATAATAATGTAAGGCTACAAATCTAGGTGAGTTGATATAGGTTTCTATATCCCAAAATTAAGAAGTAGTGTTGCTATGAATTAAACTATTCTAATAACAAGAAGGGATGCCCGATTTCAACCTCTTTACTTCTATTTATTCACTCTCCAGTACTTATGGCTTTGCATTCATTCTACCCATGTCAAGGGAACCAAGAGGAGTGGGTGTGGGGAGATTTTTCCATTTTTGTTAGAGACAAAGGATACAACAATCATAATGATACCTAATCAAACAATGATGTCAAGGAAGGAGCACCTTAGATTCATAGGATGAGCTGAGATAATGAGAAAGGGAGAGAACTAAAGAAAATGATCGTAAAGGAAATGTGCATAAAGGAAATGAAAGGAAAGTAAATGTGTAGAAAGTAAACTATTCCAATAGAAATAAATGACAAACCATAAAGTAAAAATAGTAAATGAAATGCATGAAAGAAAATGAATGCTAGAAATGAAAGTACATGAATTTAGGAAATGGAAATGCAGAAATAAAATTACAACTCGTGAAAGAAAATAAAATAACAACCACCTAATCTATATGTAGAGGGGATTCAACACCCAATGCAGCTTCAAAGCGGGCCCAAATCCTAAAGCAAGCAATGGGGTGAATCCCTCAAGATAAAAACACTATTTACAACAAGAAAGTTGAACCAAAACGTTGTATTACTTCCAAATTTGAAATTATAAATTGAGATTATAAAAAATAGATGAATGAAAATCCTCAAAAGAGATTAACTTAAAATATAAACTATGCTTCCACTTATACTTGAGAGTGTTAGAAATAATAGATATCAATATAGCAATATTGTCACCCGACCATAGGCTGAAGCCACCCCCGAGAACCTTAATCTTGACAAAGAGAAGAATTCTGATAGAAAATCAATATCCAACCAAGGATAATGCACCAAGCAAAGATAACCAAGACTGATCAGAAAGTCCAACCTAGAAAAAAAAACAAAAATTACAAGTTGCAGGAACTACAGCAGCAACTGCTCCCCAGACTTGCGCACTTACCCAGTTTCTGCAATGCGCACTTGTACATTTCTACAGTTGCGAGATGTGTCTACCAAAATGAGATCTGGATTCCTGTATTTATACTGTTTTTCCTAAGCTGCCTGGGTCGATTTCTCAATCTGGATGCTAAACACTTAATATTAAATATTTCCTTTAGCCGACTTGTCTTCTAGGGTTATGTCCAATGCTTTAGGGTTTCTTCTTGCTTCGCAAAATATTCTATTCTCGTTGGGGTTAAACGTGGAGATAAATACCTCCTGTAGCTACCATAATATGAACACTCCCTCCTAGCTAGGGAGGTATTGAAGGAAATGGTCTTGAGCACAAACATACCATTCAACCGATAGAATCATCATAATCGTACATGCTATCTCATGATTATATCACGAGCACCATTATCACTATCATCTAATAGCATCAAATGCATCATCTCTCGAAGCCATACTCCATCTGAGTAATCAGGCATGATGCTAAATAAGTCACTTACTCCACAGAGTGATACAAGGACCATTCTTCTAATCCGGACATATGTCTTAGAAGAATGATTGTCCCAACAGATCCTAAAAGCGACGTCATAGACTATAGAGACCATTCATATAGGAATGTCAATCTAGGACTATTTTCTAATCGATTCATATGTACCATAGAGATCTGTCTCAACCTATATGCCTTAGAAAATATCGGTCTTGAACCATTTTCCTAATCAGGCCACAATCTGTGCCTTAGGAAAATATTAGTCCATGACATGTCAACAAACTGTCAACTTGGACCATTCTCCACAAAGACAACACATGTCCACCAACAATTTGTTCTATCTGGACCATTCTCCTCCTAGAGAATGTCTTTCCACAAGCACACTAACTATCCATCTAGCTGATAATCATTTTCAACACTACTGATAGTCTACATGGAAATCATAACAATGTCATTCAATCACTACTGCATTTGGGTCAAATTCCGACGACGCGTTCGACGCAATTGCCACTTTCTATTGTCGGAAGACCGACAAACCTCAGACCCCCTCAAACATCATTTCACATGACATCGTTTTTTCGATGACCTAGTTTTCGTCTATATTGCGACGTTTCAAACGTGGCAAGAGAGACGTTGCGAACGTGGCAAGACTGACATTTCAAACGTCGCAAGAAAGAAGTTGCAAACGTGGCAAGAGAGACGTTGCAAACGTGGCAAGACCGATGTTTCAAACGTCGCAAGAGAGACGTTGCAAACGTGGCAAGAGAGACGTTGCAAACGTGGCAAGAGAGAC
>JZKD02S1708063.1:12960-26921 GCA_000966675.3 Picea glauca
TTGAATTAGTTGTATGTTTTGATCAAATCAACTCACCTTCTCCTTATTAAGGAGACACACTCTTCATCCTATGAAGAACATCTTGGTGTTCAAAAAAAATTGTTACACTTGCAAATGTAATTCTTTTGGTCTTCCATGCATAAACAAGTGGAATTTTACATCCAAAAAATATTTGCAATGTGGCAAAAATAAACTTGCCAACAAATGTTTGGCTCATACCAACCTTTGTTGGTTCCCTTTAGGCCTTGGGAATCCATCTTTATGGTTTTCATTAATGGTCTGACCACCACTCAGTAAAATCATGATTACATCTTTGTGCTAGTATGTAGGTTTTTCAATATTGTAGTTTTTATACCTTGCAATAAAACTATTGATGCTCCTAAAGGAACGAAACTTTTCTTCCAGAATGTTTGGAGCCATTTTGGATTACCATTGACCATCATTTATGATTGTGACATCCACAAACTGATGGCCAAATCAAGGTAGTTAATAGAACCTTGGTTCATTCCCTTTGCATCTACTACTAGTAAATAAACAGTAGAATTGATGCTTGCATATTTTACAGCATAGAGACAACATAACCATGCATGTCTCTACCAAACACTCCCATTTTGACATCTATTTTTTCTTTTAGCCTCTAGCTCCTTATGAGATTCAAGTTTCTCTATTAGCTATCTACATTATGCCAACAAAAAGAACAAGACAAAACTTATTTTGTGAAAAAATTGGCCAATATCGATAGCAAGGTTCAAGATATCCTTCAATGGACATGTTATAAGAATAAGGTAATTTTCTATCAACATTGAATTGTTCCACATTTTCAGGTTGGTGACCAAGTTTAATTGCATTTGGATAAGAAGCATTTCAAAATTCAATAGTATCACAAGCTCAAGCCCATTCAATATGGTCCTTACACCATCATATAACAAATGGGTATTAATGCCTTTAAGTTGGACCTACCTTCTTGGCTTGGCATCCACGATGCAATGAATGTGTTGGGTGCCCAAATTGTCTTTATTTTGACTAGCAATTTCACTATTTTATTAACCAAATTCTCTTTTTGCCATTAAAACTTGTCCTTTTTCATTCTAAATCCTTGAAGTTCTTTATAAATCCACATTAGGAGACCCCTCAGGTACTTAAGGTCACTTTGCATAATTGTTCCTATTATTTGATGTTTCAAAGAGTTTTAAATCATGTTAAATAACAGGTATTTACAAGAACTTCAAATTCTAGTAAATTAAGTTAGTTTTGATGGTTGCAGTAGAAAAAATTAAAAATATGCCACCTAGGCTATGATCCTGATATGTTGGACTAGTTTACCCTCCTCTTGGATCGAGAAGAATGCAATTTGAGGTCAGTCTGAGAGATAGATCAAGCCAAAATTCAATTCTTTTAGAAGCACTTCTATTTTCAACAAGCAACCTCCATGGTTTGAGCACTAGCACGCACCTACATGGAAATTGAAGACATGGGTTTTATTTCCAGGACCCTCTATATCAATCTGGGTTATTCAGATCATGCCAAGGTCGACAGCATGAAGCTCCATCTCTTAGTCAAATATTCTAGTCAACTCACGATAATTTCTAGGCAGTAATTTTGTGGAGTGATTTCCAAACATATGAAGGTGGAGCTTGGAAATTCGAGACATGGGTTTTGTGTACAACGATACCATTTAGGTTCCCCACAAGCAGATTTCTCAAAAACAGAAATATCTAGGAGATATGTTTGATTCTATAAAATGGGTTTTCCTATAATTATAGTTGCGGTAAGGTTTGAGATTCGTGAGAATTGTATCTATGCAATCTTGATTGCAATGTATAAATAGGAGTTATCATACCTTCATAGGGATGCACATTTCTTGATATCAGATTGTTGTAATCACATTGTTGTTGAATTAATATAAAGTTTTGGTTATTGTGCATTCTCAAGTGTTACATGATTTGAGTTTATAAGGTTTAAGTCTTATATGATCTTTCTAAGTAGCGTTCCCCGAGCCAAGAGGGCCCCCTAAGGAGGATTATGCTGACTATTTATTTCATTTTCGGTATTTTTTGTTTGTGTGATTTATATTTTTGTTCATTTCTTTTATGCAAGCTTATTTATTTCTATTCACACGAGATAACTAACATAGCACACATCAATTGAATAATTGATTGTTATGTCCATACCAGGAACTCTCATTGCTTCAAATGATTGAAAGAATGTTATTAACAGTTTAGCAGATTGATGATCATAAGTGTTGTAATTATCTGTGTCTTTATAATTATGTTTCTGCATCATTAGTAAATGCTCTATTATTTTTGTAGTTGAAAAAAATTATGTTTTTGCAGCTAAACAGTGAACAGTTACTATGTTTTTTGTAGATGGGCAGAACTTTGTTTCTACAGCTAAAACAACTTACAAATTTAATTTTTCATAAGTAATCATTTAGGGACATATTGGAAGCTAAGTCTTGCATATCTTTTGCATGCACTTCATCAGTTTATGATTCCAAGGTTGAAAATTTAATGTAGTAGAGTTCACCTCATTGAACTGACTGGCATTTTTGGCTTCGTTGTCAGGGAAGTGCAAAAAGACATTTAGTTTTTCTTTCTTTTAAATGCATATAGGAATGAATGCATGGAAAGAGAGATGGTAAGATGCGAAGATGTAAATTTTCTTTATAGTATAATATCCTAAAGCATTCGCTACAAGTAGATTTGTAGTAAGTCTCTCTTCAACCATTTAAATCATGTTAAGTAGAAAGCATGGAAAGACTAACTCGTGTCAAATGATAACCTAGTGACAGCAGGGTCCTAGTAGCATGAGGTATTCAAAACATAGTGTGTTTCATTTTTTTGAAGATTTCATACAAAAAATAGAAAAGTTTCAATTATTTTTGGGTGTTGTAAGAACCCCCCATACACTAATCCATGTGCAATACAGGGACTATCAACCAGCAACAATAATTCAATCATGTTCAAAAATTTGTTGAGCAAAGAAGATGCTACTCCAAGAAATCTCTCAAATCCTAGCAGTAGCTTGAAACATCTATGTATCTCAGGAGGAGAAAATCTTGACAGCATTTAGGAACACACCAACACTCCACAAAGTGATCGAATGTCAAAAATTCCATGAGAAATATCAAAAAGAATACCTATAAGAGATCAAACAACCATGGAAAACATATGATGGAGAGAAGAAATTAGAACCTGAGATCAAGGAATTTTTATCATGCTTATCATCAAATTCTTTAAGCACTCAAGAGACCAATCAGTGAATAGTAGAATATCTACATGGCATGAAAAAGGAGGACATACAAAGTGGTGGTAATGAACAAGTGAACCAAGGGCATCAAGACTAAATTGAATTATCATTCTAGACACATATCATTTCACAGCATTCCTTCACTCTTTAGTAATTCTTGACATCATATCAATCAAAGAAGTTGGTTTCTCATATTCTGGTATCTATCCAAATATATGTTTCAAACCTGAATATGAGTTTATTTGTAATCATGTTACGTACATGACTCCATTGGAAGTATTCCTATACTTGAAAGAGATTTTATTTTTCAAGCAAAGTAGGATATGGTAGAAGAATAAATAAATAAACAAAATAGTAAAGATAAAAATAAGTCTAGTTGTGAAAACTAGTTTATTGACACAATTGGGCATGAGTTTTGCTTAAAAACCAGGAAACTAGCGGGAAAAAATCTCCATAAAGTTTTGCATGTTGGTTCAATCTTGTATTATGGTTCTTAAAATCATTTTTGTTCTATGATCATATTGGATGATGTGGGATCCCTTAAGGCCTTCCTTATAGTAGGTCTTGTCCCGTCGACTTCAACACTCTATATGGGATCAAGATCAAGAGATATGTTTAATTCCTTGTAACTTGTAAGCCTCAATGATAGATTTCCTCATTGATAGAAGTGGGGATGCATTAATTCCTCCTGACTATCAAATCTTGCAGGTTACTCAACACCAACACATTTATTTGTTCATGACAAGATGCATTAGGGCACCTTGTCACTCATTGACATTAATGGTGAGTGATCTCACAATGGTTAATGGCATACATTAATGGTCGGTAATCTAATGATTTCTTTCCATGATCAACGTCATCACATCCATTCGCATGGTAAGAATTGTACCATTGATTCAGGTTTTGATGAAGACTAATATGATTTAATGGTATCAACAGTTGCAACCTTTTCTACATCTTGCAAATAAAAAAGGGATGTCATTCTTGTTGTAGTATATTTCCCTGTAGCAGAGTTTACAGTTCCCTATAGTAGTATTCATGGTTGGTATTTTGGTTCCAGTAGTATTTATTATTTGGTGATCAACAAAGCAGAGTTTTAGATTTAAAATAAACTCCAGACCTTTAGTTTCGGCAGTTGATTTCCTATATTAGATTTGTTGCAGTCATTGTTATCGCACAGTTTGTACTTGCCCAAAGCCCAAGGCAAGTAAATGCAATATTGGTGTAACAGGGAGTGACCTATCACTGTCACCTTAATAGGAAACCACTTTTTGTTTAGGAGTATATCAAAGTTACCTCAAGGGAGACGTCCCTAGTGACCTAAAGGGCTGATAAAACTAAGGCAAGGATGCAAGAAAATCCCCCTCTCACTAATCACTCAAGTCAAAAGGTTCTTAAGGTCTTTAAGGGATGATACAACGATGAAAAATGGAGTGTACCTGCCCAGAACAAGACAACAAAGAAAATATGGAAACTTTCAAGTACAAAAATGATGTTAGTGCTTTATAAGACCATGAACCTTTGAAAAATAAGCTAGCTGATATAAAATTGCAGCAATGTAATAGTTTACAACAGCAATAAGTATTTTGTAACAAATGCAAAGAACATGCCTTGAAATTGCTTGTAAAAGACAAGAAAATGTAGCTTTAACTACGCAGAATGATAATTAATTGTCACAGGAAAATTTGGCAATGTTTAGCTATCCTTAAATGTTAATTTTGCAGAGAATTTTCTGCAGTTAGATGGTTGTAGCAATCTTTTGTAACAACAGCAAGTTCTAGTGCTCGAAATTGCAAGAAAACACCATATAAACTTAGCATTAATCTAGTAGATTGTTTGGCAATTCTCACAAGCAATTTATGAATGAGTTAGGTGCAAGTTATGTAGGTGTATGTATGCAGCAAATTAGTATGCATTAGTATGGCTGTAGCAGTGATTTGTAACAGCAGCAAGTTAGTTAGTGAATTAATCTAGTTTAGGGTTAGTAGAAGCTAGCAAAAGCTTCAAGGAAGAAGGTTTGAGTGTTTATTTGATCAATCATTCACTAGAGTGAGTAGACTAGTGCCTTTATGGGTAATGGAGTCCATAGGTGACAGTTTTTACTTGGAAGTAGCAGTAGCAATGATTATACTTGTCTAAGGAGAAGAGGTGGATGGAGGAGGTGTTGGCACTTCAAGGCCTCAAACATCCAAACCCTAAAAATAAATTCACTAGAGAGTAAACAATTTTAGTCACTAGAAGATCTTCTTTCCTTAGACTATTGAAAAGGTAGTAAGAGCAACAATAACTAGATAATAGTTTCTAGAGTGCTAGTATTTAGGGCTTTAGAAGTGTATCTAAGCTAAATCACCTTAGTAAAGTCTAGCAAATGAAGAACAAAGAAGTAGTAACTTAAGTCCTTTACTCCTAGGGTTTGTCAAGAAAGCAATTTCATAATATTTAACATGAATAAGCAAATATGCCATAACCATTCAAATGAAATGAAGAATTGCAAATTTACTTACTTCACCAAGAATAATCAAGCAATAAAACCCTAGATTGCCAAGTAACTTCACCAATAAATTATCCAAGTTGTAAATTTTAACCTCAACGAAAAGTATGCCTCCCTATTTCAGCCAATAACTCCCAAATAGGGCACAAATTTTATAACACAATTAGTGTGTCATGAGTTCTAATTAAAAATGAATGTACTTTATGTTTATTTATACAAAATTGGTGACCTTTAATTAATTTTAGGTCAAATAAAGACTGATCTGGCCAATTTTCAAATAAATTCAATTTAGACATAAATAAAATTAATTAGCATCTAAAAACACTTCCAATGGTGGTATCATGCCCTTCTAGGGTGACGTTGAGGCCCTTAGGTGGAACGTTGGGCCTAAAAGGTAGGGCGTTTGGCCTCCAAAGGCCTCAAATGAAGCCCACACATGACACTAGGCTCATAAATGCCTCCAAAATAGAAACCCTAGCTCTGGATAACATCTAAGGTCATGATGATGACTTCATGGGCCTCCTAGGACCAACGTGTATGTGGAAGAGCAAGATCCCCCTAGGTATAGGTCTTCCAGGGTTCCCCAAAGGAAACGTCCTTCTTTTTCCTGGTGAAAATATTCAGTTTCTTCTTACCCTTGGTTGGGGTTGCATCATCCATCTGTGGGCTTTAATCCCTCATGAAGGTCTAAGCTAATCATCCCCTCATGTGTACATGTCCACCGGAAAAGGTCGTGCAGCAACAACAAGTACGCCCTCCAATATTTCATAAGTCACAAGGATCATAGCATGTAAATCACATCCAATAATTAAATTACCCAAACATGTGCATCTAATCCCCCTTAACCCAGATAAATGATCAAAGACGTTATGCAATTTGACAAGTTAGGTTTGGAGAAGGTGTCAGGGTGTCCTATTGGGCTAACCTTCCTTAAGTTTGGGATGTTTCCCAAGTGGGATCCAATCCAAGTCATGTAAGTGTATGAGGTGGTGTGGGGTAAGTGTTTGGGCATGGGGTGCAATAATAACAGGGAAATGTAAGTCTTACCTATGGGTGCCTTTGTAGAGAGCGAGTTGCACCTTGTCATAAATGTTATTGTTTCCTGGCCCAATCATGCCTTTTATTCTTAGCTTTAGTTCTTTTGATCTTTTGTTTTTTGTGCTTCAAGGGAAAAGTTGAGGGCCACTGTCCTGGCTTGATGACCATAGGTGACAGTGTTATCCACAAAAATTTGATGGAGATGAGAAGGTTGGCTCGTGATGAGACCCCCTTTCTCTTGGTTATGCCATCAAGAGCCACCACCCTAGTTTGGTGACCAGATAGATGGTAGTGTCATACCGCTACATGCCCATGGTCATAATAGGTCAGCTTGTGATGAGACCTCATATACACCAACTAGTACCTTGAGTGTTTATTTATCTTATGGGTTCCCTTTTCTTACTGAGAATATTTGTATTGCTTTCTCTGGAATCCCTGGGTGAAGCATCTCAAATGTTTCAATAGGATTTTAACTCTTGCCAACTAATTTTACCCTCTGGGCCTTTAGTCCCTTCTTCCCACAAGGCAAGGTACAACCCTTCCTAGTGTGTCCAATCCCAATGCCTGAACAAAGGTTGGGGGAGATAAGAGGAATACAGATGGAAAGTGGTAAGTATGGAGGGAATGGACGATGACCTTCACAGACCCACCCAATGGAAGCCTCTGCTAAAGGGAGATCAACTTACTATGGCACCATGTCACCCTTCCAGGTATGAACAAGGAAAAGACCATAATTTCCAAGAAAATGTCATGAAATGAAGAAGAATTCAATGCAACATATTCAAGTGCTTCAAAAATCAGAGTGACACATACCATGATACCCAGACTCATTACCTCATGGAGCAAGACTTACTTCTACTTAAGGACCAGGCTAGTGGGATGGATACTGTTGTTGTTGATAAATGGATTGCACTAAAGAAAGGAGGGGCCCTTCGAGGACATGATCAAGTCGCTTGGCTCTCGGTACTCCATGTCTAGGACCTGTGGGCCTCGAGACGTGATCTCCTTAGTTATCCTAGGGTAGGGGATAAAAGTCACATAGTTGCCTCTTCATTCTTCTCTCCATAATACAGCAACAAAATTCAAGGAGGAAAACACCATTCAACATGATCAACATGTAGGTTTGCAAATTTTATGATTAGCATGGTGAATAAGTGCAATAGGTGTTATAATTTTTAATGAAAAGATTAGCAGCATCCACTATATTCAAAAGATTAGTACCATCACATTAGATTCAGCACACACGTCCTGCATTACATCAAAAATGGTCAATATGGGACAAAGGAAAAAGAAAAGGTAAGAAGTTTCCTTGTTTTGGCTAACAATTCCTATAGGTTTGTGGAAGGATATTCTAAGATTTTGGCACCACTAAGTGACTTATTGAAAAATAACAAGTCATGGAGCTAGATGAATAAGTGCTGGGAAGTGTTCTACGAGTTGAAGCACAGACTTGCCTTGGTGCCTGTGTTGAAGTTGTCGGACTTTAAGTAGTTTTTTGAGGTCTAGAAAAACACCTCATACTTCACTATTAGAGGATTTTTGTCACAGGAAAGTCATTTAGTGGCCTATGAGAGAAAAAATCTACAAGATCATGAATGGAGGTACCTTGTTCATGAGAAGGAGATGACCATAGTTGTGCATTGTCTACAAGCATAGAGGCACTACTTGTTTGGCAAGTCTTTTGTTGTGAAGATGGACAATGTGGCGATGAGTTACTTCACCACTCAACCAAAGTTGTCATCGAAGCAGGCACGATGGCAATATTTCTTGGGGAAATTTTACATGACCATTGAGTATCGATCAGGCAAGTTAAAATGTCATTGATGCCTTAAGCAGGAAGGTGCATCTTGCAGCATTGGAGGAAGATGAGTTGTCAATGTCCATGGACAGTCAAATGAAATTCTTAATATATTTGCAAGAGAATATTAAGGAGGGATCACATAAGGATCTTGTAGCTTTGAACATCATGAGGAAGGTGAAGGGAGAAAAAACAAGAAATTTTTTACTAGACAACAATTTCTTATAATTTGATGAATGCATCTAAGTGCGTAAGTCAACTAACCTTCGAAAGGAGCTACTAAGGGAGTCTCATGACTCACCTTGGGATAGCCACTTGGTACAATGGAAAACGTTGGCACTGTTGGAATGATATTACCACTCGGAACATATGAGACAAGATGTGGAGGAATACATCCAGACTTGTCTTTTGTGCCAACAAGACAAGGTAGACACCAAAATGCAAGTCAGTCTGTTGCATCCTTTATCAGTTCTGGAGAGACCTTGGACAAGTGTCTCGATGGAATTCATTATTCAACTTCTGGTCATACAAAGGTATAATGGAATCATGGTTGTGGTCGATTTGTTTTCCAAGTATGCCATCATCGTCCCATCGAAGGTGCCTTGTGTTGCAGAGGAAGTTGCGATGTTTTTTTTCAAGAATGTTGTGAAGTATTGGGTTTTTCTATTGAGCATTGTGTCGGCAAGGACACAAGGTTCACTGGACAATTTTGGACTGAGTTTTTCAAGCTCATTGGAACCAAAATCTTGATGAGTTTGAGCTTCCATCCATAGACTGATGGGTAGATCGAGCACATCAATTATCTCTTAGAGGATTACTTGAGGCACTTCGTGCAAGAAAACCAAACGAACTGGATTAAGTTGTTGGACATTGCCTAGTTCAACTACAACATGCAGAAGATTTCAGCAACAAACTACATTGCATTTGAGTTTGAAAATGTGTAACATGCCCACTATAATCCCCGGTGTAATTGATGCTTAATGTAGATATAATATGTGGTTATGGCCATGCGATGTAATATGCAAATTGTATTTCTATGTTTTAATAAAATGTGATGACAGTTGCTAAGGGGACATGGATAGAGATGAGGGATGAGTTAGTCCACAAGAGAGGGGAGGGTCTAAGAGGGGTCCAAGGCGGAATTACCCAATTATATTAATTAAACCCATTTTCCTAAAAATTTTATTGGTATATGAACCTTCTAATTTATAATTTAATGTTTCCAAAGCCAATCATTTAATACATGTAAGAGGGTGGGTGTGAGAGGTCACATCCCATAGTTATTGGGCACATGGGGGACTGAGTACAATCATCTTGGGGAAGTGTGTTAGTCAAGCAAGTAAGTTGAAGAGATGAAATTTGTATGGGAAGCTACAATAGTCTTACACATGAGTGTTTTTGCATGAGCAGTAAGAAGAGAATAAGAAAGAGAGCTTGGAGTTGGAACATCCATGAAGGGATAATTCTAGAACATGTTGGAGTGTTTTTGGAGCATTTTGGAGCTCAATATTGAAGAGCTAGGTTATCATGCCTGAAGAGTGAAATCATGTGTGAGTTGCACTCTAACAATAAGTGTTTGTTGTTGTTTGTTGGTAGTTTTTCCTATTAGAAATTCCCATTGAGTTCCAAGCTGAGAGATTCTCAGTTACTTGTGCCAAAGAGACCCTGATAAATGAATGGAAGGCCCAAGGGACTGAGATTAGTGAAAGGGTATATTCCTTGGGTTAGGCAGGTCAAGAGGAAGAGAGATGGAGGAAAATTGGGATAGTTGTAGGAGAATACCAGTGAGTTGTGAGTTTTAGGAGCTATGAGTGGACAATGAGAGACCAACCTCTTTTGTGGATTACTATCCTTAGCTTGGGGGTGATTGGATATTGATATTTGGAACAGTCAGTCTATGGTTGGATGGAATGTTCATCCTAAGTAGATGGTTGCACAACTGATTATTAAATATAAGTGTTTTATCTATGTATGTGGTGTTTTTATAAGTTAAATTGTTGTGCATGAACTATGTGTATTTAAGAATGATTTATATGTTGATGTGTTAAATAATTAAGTTGCATTCATGTATATTTTGGTATGTTGTAGATGCATCAACTTAATGGTAGAGAATAGTAGCTAAATCTGGTTGTAATTCGTAGCTGGAAGCGACAAGATTTATTTAAATAGCATAAATTTCAATTTGTAAGAGTATTATCCATCGTAATGTTCCTCAGTTGGGCTAGGGGACGTTACATTACGGTATCAAAGCCTCTAGTTCAAACACCAGGCTTTTATGGGCGAAGAACTAGAGGAAATTAGTGAAATTCGTTGTTGTAGACTTTGGTCTATGAAAATTTCGAGAAAAACGGAGAAGTTGGAGCACGATCCCCAAATTTGTGGGTAAATTTTGAGTTTAAATGCCACAGGGTAGTCAAAGAGATGATCTGGAGCGTGAATCTGCAAGTTGCAGAACTGAATTTGAATTAGAATAGTTGAATTTCATGTTTTAATGGTCATTGTGTAGTTGCAGGAAGTTTGTGGGAATTGACGGCCAAGATCACATTTGATCTTGCGATCAACGACCCAAATTCATTTTGATAAATTTAAAAATTCATAGGGTTTCGATCATTTGGAAGGTTGAGCAAATCAACAGCCAGGATTCATTTTTGGCCATTTGGAAAATATATCAGATCAAAGATATATATTAGTCTTCAAAGGTTGGAAGAAGGGATTCGATCGACAGTCAAGATTATCTTGGCTTGAAGATCGACGACTTAGATTCACCTGGAATTTGGAAAAAAATCGCTAAGTGTTGAAGTTCGCCAACAAAATTCTTCGATTGTCGATGGTTGAATAAACGAGTTTGGAAAATATTTGGGTTCGTCCAAACGAAGTCTCTGATCATTGATGGTTGATGGTCATGGATTGACATGTTTTGGTATAAATTTCACGCGTCCAAAGGAAATATTTGATCGTCGATGTTCGATGATCGGGGATTGGCAGATTTTGGGTGAAAGTTTCATGCATCCAAAGGAAATCTTCGATTGTCGATGGCTAATGATCAGGCATTGGCAGAATCACTGTGATGATTAAACTATTCGAAGAGAAAATATAGATGGCCTATGAATGAAACATGGTGATGACATGTCATGCCACGTTAGTATAGATGCCACATCAACAAAGAGTTGGTCAATCGTTGATGGTCGGGGTTCAATGAGATTTGTGGGCAAGTGATTGTTAAGGGAATTTGCCAACGGTTGATCCTTGATGGTCGGGGGTTCAACGAGATTGGTAAGAAAACTAGGTTTTCAAATAAATAAGACCGATGGTCGATGTCCAATGATCGGGCGCCAGGGAAATTCGCAAGCAAATTTGGTTCTCCAAAAAGAATCGTTGATCGTCGATGTAGTGTCGGAGATCAACGGTCGAGATTGTTGTAAGTTGTTGATCAATGGTGGAAATTGATCTATGGGGTTTGGAAAGGTTTAGCGGCTCAACGAATCATATTTCACCCATTTTTTATATCAATGGCTCAAATTTAAGGGTTGTTAACATAGTAAAAAAATCAGTTTTATGCGAAATTTTGTGGTTTTTGAAGGTCATTAACTTGTGGGGCATTTTTTAGGGCCTAAACGACATTTTTAGCCAATCAAAACCCATGAGATCAGAGAATACCAAGGTACACTTTATATTTCCATCTCAAATAAAAGAGCTCGAGGAGAGCTTTTCGACGAGCTAATTTGTTCACAAAACAAAGCTCATACAAGAAAGTTACAGCCAAAACAATAAGGATAAAATTTCAACATCATATTACTTCTAGAGGGAATAACTCCTTTCTCAAAATTTCATTTGGGGCACAAGAGTAGCCGATGGAAAGCTTATGATCCATAAAAGAGAGCCATGGAGCTAGATTTGGAATATGGGTATGTAAAAATGTGCAAGAAGAGAAAGAATTCACCTGTAGCATGCATGGATAAATTCAGTAAAATAGTCAAAACTTTTGTGGACCATAACTTTTAGATCAAAGCTTAGATTTGAGCAAAAAAATACTTGCTAGAAAGACTTGAGGAGTAGAAGGCATCTGTCAACCCAAAATTTTGAATTGAGTACTAAAATTTCTCAAAAAGTGATAAAAGAGATTTTTGTAGCAGTAAAAGAGTGGAAATTGCACCTTGTAAATGTTGTAACTTTTCATTCAGAACTCGTGTTGAGGCATGAATATAGCCATTGGAAATTTGTTTCAAAGAGGAATGCATCCAAGGAATCAGAATTTGAATTGGTGAATTGTTTCGTTCATAAACTGATGAGGAAATAACATGTATTCTAATTGATGAAATTTTTTATAGTATGCATGTTCTAACAATAATTATTACATGCACATTTCTTGCAAAATTATAGGTACAGGAAATAAAATTGGTTCTTATATGAGGAATGGAGTTATGGATGATGCTCAAGGATATTATAGCCATGAGGAGGAGATCATAGGTATGCGTGTCAGCATGGGAAATGCTAAGATAGAGTTAAATGGAAAAGGATATAGGAAGGAGCATGTAACTATGAGAAGCATGCATAGGGAAGTGCAGAGCCATAGTGATGATAATTAAAAGATTATGAAGGCTCAGAAGGAGATATTCAGAGCTTAAATATGTTGCATGAGCAAGTCAGCAAGGACTATGGAACTTAGCAAGTAGTTAGTGCTAGACAAGTGACAACATATAGATCCAAAATAAAAAGGGATGATCATGGAAATGATAGGAAGTCAAGAAGCATGAACATGTGTCATCATTCTCCAAGGAAATCCACCAGAGGAACTCATGCAAGTTCGGGGATAGGGATTAGCCCAAGCGTGTCTCTTTTCAGAAGGAAAAGGAGAAGGTTTGAGGAAGACATCTTGCAAGGTGAACTCAAGAAAATCAAGCCACCAACATTCAATGGTAAGAACAGGAAAGGAGAAGAGACAGAGGCCTAGCTGTTGGAAATGAAGAAATATTTCCAACTGCATGATTACCCCTCTTGGGTAGAAGATAGAATTACAACATACCACTTGCAAGGAAAGGCAGCTATGCGGTGGGATCAGCTTAAGTAAGCCAACCACCTTGATGATAAGAGAATCTCATGGAGGCATTTCAAAGGATATTTCCAAGATAAATATTTGTTTGAGCATTATTATGAAAGAAAGATGAAAGAGTTCTTTGAAGTCAAGTTGGGAACCATTAAACTGGATGAATATGAGAAGAGGTTCTTTAAATTGTTAAAGTATTTTGACTTCATAAAGAATGAAAAATTTTAAATTCAAAGGTTTGTAAGTGGGTTACCCTCTTTCTTGTTGGATTTTCAATGAGCTATGGCTCATGCATTTAATTCAATTTTATGTTTAGCTTTTAACTTGAACCATAACTACTG